>PVJA010032136.1:0-24392 GCA_004027025.1 Myocastor coypus
CAGAAAGCACTACAACAGATGTAAAGGGGCAGGCAAGACAGCTCAGTGGTCTAAGGCACCTGCTTAGGTAAGCTTAGACAACTGCAGGGACCGCAGTTTGATCCCGGGCATCATATGCTATGCCAGCCCCACCCCTAGGGCAGGCTGAGCCAGCCATAATATAAAACAAAACAAACAACAACAAACAGATGTAAACTACACTGTCAACTTCATTAGCAGTAAAATATGCAAATCACCTAGAGAATTTTTATGACATTAAATAGGAAAAATTTTAAAACTGATTACCACTCCTATGTTTGCTCAAATAAATGTTCTACCTTAGTTCTCCTAGGAATATAAATCATTATAAGTTATTTGACAGAAAATGCCATGCTAAGTATCAAAGCCTTTAAAATTACTCATATTATAACATAATAGTTCTTAATTTAATTTTCATCTAATTAATTCCACATTTAAAATTTCTCTCTAGGAATTGAATCAGATTGTTATATGAAGGATATTAATACAGAATTATAAGGAACATTGCAACTTTAAGGCAATCAAATTATCTAGCAATTGTAGCCTAATTAGAATCACAAAAAAACAGAGAGCAATAAACAAAGCCCAGTGACAGCGGTGGTCTGTTACTGAAAATCCCAGAAAGTAGGGATAGGAGAGTCCCAGAAAGGTAAGACTTCAGCTGATAGATAGCAGCTTCACCTGTTGGCTCCCTATTTGTTGCTTCCTCCCTTGCTTGGACTGTTAACAATTAACATCTGTATGAACCTAGTAATAAGGAAAAGGTGGAAATGAATAGAGATCATGGTCATGTTCATTACTATGCACATGGTCCTCCTTTACTAAAATGATTATGCAGGAGATCACGTTCACTAGCCTGAAATAAAGCTGAGTTGCTTTTGGGATTCTTCACTCACTGAGGGACAAATCTCAGTGAGTCCTCTGAGCTACTTTCATTGGGTCTTCTTATCATTTCTTTTGGCACCGACTCATAACATACAACAAGTGGTGCCCAACATGGGGCACGGAAGACGACCAAAGGTAAGTTAAGAGAGGCCTGATTGCATTGGAAAAGTAGCCCAGGGTAGGTGAGACCACTGGCAAAAGTTCAGGGTAATGGGAAATTCTGCTTCAATAGAAAATGAGTATGTCCATCTTATTAAGACATTACTCAAAGGAGCAGGGATAAAGCTGAAAGCAAAAAGTTTTGAAGAATTATTTTCCTTTATAAAAAGACACTGGTATTGGTTTCAGCCTAAGAGAAAAGCTGCTGTAAACTTAAAAGTCTGGAAGCAGGTTACAAAAGCTCTGTACAGAGCACACCAGCAAGGAGAACTTATCCCTTTAAGTGTGTGGTCTTTATGTAATCTTATCTCCTTGGCTTTGGAGCCACTGCCATCTGACTCTGAGGAATCGAGTCTGCAGTCAATTCCTCAGACTCAGAAAGGCAGTCCTAGAAAGGTTTCAGCTGATGAGGACACTACAAACCATAAAGACAAACCAGGTAAGAAAAAAGGGCTAAAGAAGGTCCATAAGAGAGGTTCCACACCAGACTATGAGATGAACTCAGTCCACTACTAACTTGGACAAAGGGCATGCTTGTGTTTTTCCAGAGAATGCTAAACAGCTATTTGAGTACCAGAGAGTACTGTCAGACTGTGCCACAAAGCCAGATCTAAAGAAGAAATTAACTACAATAAGGCTAGATCCAGCCTGGGGCCTCTTCAAGGAAATGACCAAATGGAAATCTAAGGTCTAAATAGATGAAAACAAAAATTATAAAATATACATATTAATCATAAATAGAAGATTTTATTTCTTCTAAATTTTTTAATAAGAGATCTCTAATAATTAACAAATAACATCTGACTAGTCTACTTAGAAATTTGGCCAAAGAACTGAGTGCACTCTTGAAGATGTTTATGTGTTTGTGTGTCTTTTAATGAACAGCTGTTCCTCTTTTCTCTCTTTTTTGTTTTTTAGTGATTTGTTCTAAATATAAAGATATAGACTTAAACACATGGTTTTTTCCTAAACTACCAGATAGTCAACATGATGCTAAAATTGATTTATATATAACACATCATGAGGTTTAAAATAATTTAATAAAAATTCCCTGGAGTGGAAAATATTTTATTAGACAGGAGTCCAATTGATGAATAAGAGATGTGGTCAACCTTTTTATTCATTAATGAGGAGCTCCCAATAATCTCAATAGTTCTCTTAGGAGAGACCCTCAATAAATAGGTCACTGGTTAAAAGATGAAGTTTTTCAAAATATCACAACAAGGTTTTCTCTTTAAAGATGGTTTTCATACAAAACTAGGTTGCATAACAAAAGGTCTTCATATGGGTATGACAATTCACTATTGTTAATCTCATGGTATTTTAATTGTATTTATGATTTCAGGTATACAGATCTCCCCAAATACGAAACAAAGATTGTTTGTTGGGACAAAACTTTCTGAAATTCAAACTTTTTTTTTTTTTTCAAAAAACTTGCAATATATGTCTAACTTAATGGTGATTGAGAAAAATATTTTTTTGTGTTTAAAATAGAGAGGATTGATTAACAATGTTATAGCAAAACAAATCAAAAATACTAAAAATATATCACAAAATGTCATCATGATTGTCTTACTACAATGTTAAATATGGTGTTCATTTCTAAATTTCAGTATAAAAACATGTATCTTTTATCTTTTAATCTTCTACAGGGACTTAAATATTAAAATATCCATAGACAATTATAAAATGAGCTAATAAAAATTTAAAGAAAATGTTCATTGCACAAAAAAGGGAGATAGTATATACATGTGAATACACCTAGGTTACTAGTACAAAAAACTTTATTTTCATTAAATTTCTTAAATCATCTGCCAGATGGATCTTCTGCCGCAGACCATCACTGGACCAAAGAAATGAGAACTCCATTACAACAGCCTGTTTTCTTTATAAATGATATTGATCAGTGGGTTCCAGGAGTTATCCAGAGATGGGGAAAAGGTTTTGCTTGTGTTATTACAGATACTGGAGATGTAATTTGAGTACCAGCTCAACGAATAAAACCCAGAAAATGAAAAAGTGTAAACATTCTGAGATAAATCCTCCAATTGATGAAATTAAAAGACTCACTTTAAATAGCACATCATTTAGATGGCCTCTTCCTAAAATCTAACAATCCCTATTACCTACCTGGGGATAAATAAAAAAAACTCACACAGGAAGGTGAGAGGATACTTGAAGGCACACATGAAGAGAAAAATAGTAGCAGCTTGTTTCTTGCTTTGGTGTCTTTATTGTCATTTCCAGTAAGTATTAAAGGTAATTTTAGTTATTGGGTTTATATTCCAAATTCACCATTCAATAGAGTAGTCCACTGGTGGGAAATGTCTGGTAAATAATAACACCATGGTAAGGGAGGAAAATAGAGACTTCTTTCTTCTCCAAGGAAAAGGTTTTAAAGGTATAGCTGCTGAAAGAATGTTTCCACCTCTAGATCTGCCATCCTACCAGAATACCAATGTTGATATATTAGGGTACATTGGGAAATCTGTAGAAGAGAGGCAGCCTGGGAGTTAGTTAATACCTTCATTGGATGCATCATAGATTGGAGCCCTTATGGCTCTGCCTAGATGGTGGAAGGGAAGGAGTTCAGATGAAAATGGAATGACAAAGATGAGATCTATACTAGCACTAAAAATGCCAATGATACAATAAAACATAAGCTAGCCTGAAAAGGTTTAAACAACTTATTTTACTCAGGCATGTGTTCACCTCTTTCACCTGTTACTTGTAAAACCTAGTTATTGAAACTCATCTAACCCTACCATTATATATCACAAATGTTCTTTATATGCATGTCTAAATTCTTCTATTAGCCTTAATTTCTCTAGCAATAATAGCTATATTCTCAGGACAAGAACTAGAATCTGGATTCCTGTAAACTACATTGCCTGTGGCAAGACTCCCCTTCCACAATGCTATTCCAACATTTTCTGGAGGAGATAAAGAAGAGAACAGAAAAAATTATTGAACTCGTGATAGCCAAACCATCACACCCACAGCTACTACAGCTGGAGTAGCATTGAGCCGAAGTGTACAGACTGTTCATCTTGTACAGCACAAAAAGTCAGAATGACTATGGATTTCTCAAGGGCACATAGACTAAAAACAAATGATTTAGGACAAATTGTTGTTATGTTAAGAAGTCAGATTGTTAATCTACAATGTATTACTGATGACATCCTGTCTCTTCAACATATTGATAATACTCTTGAAAAACAATTGTCAGAATCGTCTGGCACTGATCTGTTACAACTAGTATTGAAAACCTTAATCCTTTTCATGTGACCTCATGGTTTAGTGGAAGTGTCTTAGTATGTTGTCTCTATGCTGTTTGGCAATAAGGACAGGTCCATTAACAAGTTATGGATCAACAGTCTGCAGTCCTCGCCCTAATGCCTCAAAAAATTATTTTTCAACATAAAAAATAATAAAAGCAGGGAAACGTAGCCTAATTAGTATCTAAAGAAATGGAGAGCAATAAACAAAGCCCAGGGACAGCTGCAGTCTGTTACTGAGAATCCTGGAAAGCTGGGATAGGGGAATCCCAGAGAGCTGGGACTCCAGGTGTGTTATGGTTTATGTCTAATTGTACCCCCAAAGCCTCATGTAGTCATTGGGAGGGGACTTCTAGAGTTTTAGATTTGAATGATGGGGTTACAGGTTTTACTACTGTTAGGATTATGGTCTGAGTACTGCTGAGACTATCAGTGTGGCATGAGACAATAGGCTAAGGCAGAGAGCCTGATGTAATTTAAAGAGAGACAGAGAGGAGACAGACTGGAGCTGTTGCTCTGCTGCTCTGTTTGGTTGGATGCCTCTGTCACCATTTTGTTGCTGTTCTGCTGCCATGAACTGGATGTTCTCTGTCTTGCTCCACTCAGCCTTGGTCCAGCCAAATATGGACTGAAACCTCCATAAACTGTGAGCTAATAAACCTTTCCTTTCTTCATTGTGAGTGTTGGGTATTTGTCCCAGCAACGACTAAAAAGTAACTAATACAAGGTGATAGATAGATAGCAGCTTTACCTTTGGGCTCTCTGTTGATTTCTCCCTGGCTTAGAATGTTAATGGTTAACATCCAGTAATGGGGAAAAGGTAGAGGTCAATGGATATTGTGGTCACGTTCATGACTATGCACATAATCCTCCTTTACTAAAGTGATTATGCATGAGATGTTCACTAGCCTGAAATAAAGCTGAGTTGCTTTGGGAGTTCTTTGCTCACTGAGGGGCACATCTCAGTGAGTCCTCTGAGCTACCTTCATCGGGTCTTATCTTTTCTTTTGGCACTGACTCATAACATACAACAACCAATAAATCAGGAAATATTAAAAATACAGCATGTAACTCTACCAACTGGAATATTTGTCAGTTGAATAGTACTTAATGAAAACGGTAGATTAAATATTTAAAAATATGAGAAAATGTATAATTCCAGAAAAACAAAATAAAACTTTGAAGAATTTTTATAATCTACCTGTTTATATAATGTACTTATATTTATAAAATATGCATTGTATTTTAAAATGTACTTTTTATGTTTATGATAGTTATTTCTATACTTATGTTATTTACCTTATATAATGTATAAAGCTTAAAATAGACCTCTTCATATATAAATGACTGATTTTAATATATTACATAGTTATACATGATTTTTAAACATAAAAACAGACGTAATTTATAAATATACAACTATTTACCTAATATATTTTTTAACATACTCATTAAATTCAGAACTGACAATGAAATAATTAAAAATATTCTTTTTGGAGATAGATACTAGTTCTTGCCACAATGTAAAATTAGCTCTGAGTGCTGGCTGCTACCCCTACCCCTTGGGTCAAGTCTCCCAATCCTGTTAGAGTGTGTGGAAAGAGTACATTTCATATCTGGAGAAACCAAAGTTATCATGAATTATGTATACAACCACATATGTGATGATGGCCCGGTGTGGAGGAAAAAAGAGTAAGCTCTTGTTTATGACACAAAAAGTAATGTATATAAAGAAGAACAAAATAAAATGGAACAGTTGAAATTATTCTACAGAGAACATCAGATGGATACCTGCCAGATCTGAAAGCAGAGCCCCACCTAAAGGCTCAAAGCTCCAGCGTGTCTTTTGAGTGAAAGCTTCCTGCCCGTCCTACTCTTTGTATTCATCCAGTCTTCTAGTTTTTGAAGTTTCCTTCCTTACTCATTTGACCTCAGTTACTAATTTAGACATTCTAAAGACTGATTCTCAAGTTAGTTTGGCATACACTGTCACTTTTCTCCAGTTTAGTTAATCCCTAAAAATTGTCTTCAATCCCATCAGATAGTATATCTGTTCAGATTCTTTATTTACTCCTACTGTAATCCCTCATTCATTTATTTTTAAAGATGTATGGAAATATTGTTTAGATGCAGTAAAAATGTACCCAATTCAAGTGCACTCATGGGAATTTTGTGTGCTCATACACTGACAATCAAAAATCAAAGTCTAGAACATATTTAACAGCTTAAACCTTTTTCCCCTTCCCAGTTAATTCCTGCAAGGAGAGCATTATTTTGCTTTCTGTCAGTTTTGGCACTAGATAGTCCTAGTTTTTGTTATACCAATGCATCTGATGCCTATTCAGTGTATCTCTATACTGTATCTTTATTTTTGACCCACTCACCTGTTGATGGCAATTTATATGTCCAACTCTTATCTGTTATCTATTTTCTTTTATCAACATCCAGGTTTTAGCTATTATGAGTATTTATATCCTCTCTTTATCCCCACTAAATACCATGTCCTAAAGCCAGGCATGTGGTGTTCATGCTGTAGTCTCCCTTATCTGGTATTCTTCTTTTTAGTGATTTTAGCCACCTGTGGACAACTGTGGCACAAAGATACTAAATAAAAAACTTACAGAAATAATTCACAAGGGTTTTTTGTGGTAATGAGGATTCAACCCCAAAACTTGTCACAGTGTTACATCCCCAATCCTTTCTTTCTTTCTTTCTTTCTTTTTTTTTTTTTAATTTTGAGGCAAGATCTCCCTGAATTGCTAAGGTGTTCATGTTGGGTTGAACTTGCATGCTAGCACTCCCACTTCCCAAAGTGCTAGGATTACAGGCATGGATGCAATTCTTAAATTTGAAGCTGAATATCATTATGAGCAGCACAATTTAATCTTGTACAGTCCTGTTCTACCCTATCTGGGACCTGAATCCTCATCTAACTGTACACACTGCGTGGTTACCTCTCATTAGATACTCAGTAGACATTCTTGTAATCAGACTGAGCCACCAGTACCACAGTGCTTGTGCTCAGGTAATGCTTAGGTAGTGGGCTAATGTCTGCATTATACACCCACTTGTTTCTGTCAGGGTTGTACTCAGGACATAGCCACTGTGTCATCCCACAAAGACACAGAGGAATGCCTGAAGTATAGTAATTGGTTGCTGTGTGTTTGTTTGTCTATGACCAGCTCAGCCATGCTAGAGGAGGGGCTGGTAAGGCATGTGGTGCTGGAGAGTGAACCGTGGTCCCTACGCTTGCATAAGCATGTCTATGCGGGCACGTCAGCCTTCTGAGCTATCTCACCGGCCCCTAGTAGTTGTTTTGAGGGAAGGAGGGAAAGCGTATTTATATAATTTTTATTACACCATATTCTTACAATGGTTCAACTTCATTATTGTTATTTTGCTACTCTCTTAATACGGGAGATGAATTTTACCTTATATGTGTATCTACATACATGATGTATAATAATCATAGTGAAATATAGTACATACAGAGTTGGGTACTAACAACTGTTTCAAGCACACACTAAAGGTTTGTTTTTTGTTTTTTAAAAATATATATCCCATGCCTAAGATTCAATCCATACAGCATATTGTTGCTCCATTTTCCTTTCATTATAGGGTGATTTATATGTGAGATGAACTTCTCAGGTCCAGAGATAAGTGCATGTGAGTTTTATTGGTATAAGACCCTTTATACTTAATTTTACTCTTAATACTACTGTCTTGTTTTCCATTTGTTCCATGTGTTCTTTTCTTTTCCTGCTTGTTCTTGATTATTTTCCAGCATTCTTTTTTTCTTTTTCTTTTTTTATTTATGTGTTTTGTACAGTATCACTATGCAACTGAGACTTGCAGTGATTCTCCTATTTTCAGCCTACCCAGAGCTCGGATTACAGATGTGACATAATTTCTGAAAAATAAGTGTACCATCATTTATGTCACTAGTCCATGAATATAACCTCTTTTTTTCATCTGACTATTCTACATTATTTTTATTTCTGCAAAGAGTTATCAATTTGTTTTATGATCTGCTTATGATTAATATACCCAGACTTGGTCACTGGTTCAGTGTGCCCAAGGGAGGAGCTGGCACAGCCAGTGGTGCTGGGGATTGAACCCCCATCCGTTCACTTGCCTAAGCAGGTTTTTAGTCTGCTGAACTATCTCACCAGCCCTGTGTCAGCATTCTATTTTTTATCTTCCTTATTATTTACCTGTGTATTATTATTATTATTATTATTTTCTTAGAATTTTCTTGAGGACATATGTATATTTAGCCTAGTTCTAATTATTTTCAAATAATATATTAGTTTACAAATAAGATGCTTATAATAATACATTGCTATCTTCTCTCCTTGACCTTTGTGTTTTAAGAGCCTACTTACTTTTATATATATTTTTTAAAAGCATAATAAATTATTTCTATTTTTTCTTTATACCATTCATTGGCTTTTAGAAAAATGTTAATATATAAACAAAAATGTTCTTTCTCATCTTTTTGTGTATATTCAGGCTCCTTCTAGGATTAGAAATTCCTTTAAATTTCCTCCTGTAGAGTGTAATAAATTCTTAAATATTACATTTTCTTTAATTTTTTTAATTGATCTTCAGTTTTGAAATAGAATCTGTCTCTCTCTCTTTCTCTAGCTCTCTCTCTCTCTCTCTCTCGCTCTCTCCCCCCCCCCTTCTCCAGTCTATTTGAGACAGTGTCTTACTATGCAGTTTAGACTGGCCTTGTGTTCAGTTTGTAGATCACGCTGGTCTGGAACTCTCAATGATCCTCCTGCCTCAGCCTCCTGCATACTGGGATTACAGGCATGTCCCACCATGCCTGCTTTGTTTTTTCTTTCTAAAACTAGCATGCATTGTGCCCTTTTTGAGAAATTTAAGATGTCATTCTTTCATTTATTGACTGACTTAATTTTTGAGAAATAAATGTACCATCATTTATGTAATTAGTCCATGAACATAATATATTGTTTCATTGGACTACTCTATATTATTTTCATTTATGCAAAAAGTCATCAATTTGCTTATGATTTGCATATGATACGGAATTTGTAAGTATAGATTAATAGATGTATTTCATTTACTTTATGTATTTATGTATTTATTTATGTATTTATGTATTTATTTATTTTGGTCTTTTTGAGACAGGGTCTCGCTATGCAGTTCAGGCTGGCCTTCATCTCATTTTTGTAGCCCAGGCTGGTCTCGATCTCACACCAATTCTCCTGTCTCAGTCTCCCAAGTGCTGGGATTACAGGCATGCGCCACCATACCCAGCCAGAGTATTTCCTTTATAGCTGTTTAAATAATATTTATTGGGTAGAGCATCTCACTATGCAGCTGAGACTCATAGTGATCCTCCTGTCTCAGACTCCCCAGTGCTGGGATTGTAGGCATGTGCCACCATGCCTGGTTTCAGTAGCCAGCACGTCACATCCAGGGTCCAGGGCCAGTGCAGCCTGTGGCATTGGGGATCAAACCTGGGTCCTTACGCTTGCCAGGCATGCACTTAGTTTGCAGAGCTCTCTCACTAAATTTTCTATCAGATCAAATTTCTTCCAACAATTTCCCTTCCCCACAATCTTTCTTCTCTTAGATTCCAACTAACTGCATAAGATCACTTCATCTTGCATCTCAGATCCCTGAGTCTACCATCATTCTATTTACAGGGATATTATTCTTTATATTTTGTTTCTTTTTTATGGATTGACTTTGGCATTCTGCCTTAGAGTTCACTAATGATATTCTTTTAAAGGAGATCACTTGCATATATATATATATATATATATATATATATATATATATACGTATATATATATATATGTATATATATATACGTATATATATATACATATATATATATATATATGATTCCTTAATTGGAGAATACTCCCTACATCCCTATATTTCTTCAGTGTGTTTAGCTCTTTAATTTCTGTCACCAACAGGTAGTTCACATAATGCAGATACTACAGACTTTTGGTTACATATTTACTTAAACATATCCCCCTGAGAAGCTATTGCAAATAATATTTTTAAATGTTTCACTATTACTGCTAAAAGAAGAAAACAATTTTTTGTTGTTGTTGCATTTACCTCACATTCTCAGGAATTCATCTATTATCAGCAGGAGCAGTTTTATTAGTTTTAACATTATACAATATTTATAATTTTATATATATGAACCATCATTGTACTTTGCATAAAAGGACATTTCTTCTTCAGTAATCCACATACTATTTCTTCATTCCTCATTGAAATACCTAGGACTCTTTTAGTGATGTTGAATATGAATACTAACAGAGCATTTGTGACGGTGGATATTATTATCTCCTATAAAAATAAAACATCAAGTAATTTTAAAGACAAGAATTCAATGTTTCATCTTTGACTATTTTGTTAGCTATAGCTATGATAGTTACAATATTTTGCTGTCTTTAGAAGGCTCATACACATGTAACTTTCCAATCTTGTGATTATGAAAGGGCATTGGAACTCAATAAATAAATACTGTCCATCAGTTGATGTGATCATGTGGCTTTCTCAGCATAGTAAATTATCTTGATTCACTCCAACACTGCATTCATGGGTTGTCTTAGTTACTCTTCTCTCATTGCTGGAACAAATATCCAACACTCAAAATGTGGCAAGAAAAGGTTTATTTAGCTTACAGTTACTGGAGGTTTCAGTCCATATCCAGCTGACTCCAAGGCAGAAAGGCACATGGCAGAGGGCAAACTTTAATGGAAGCAGCTAAGAGCAATAGAGGAGAGAGGTAGTAGCTGCTCAAGTAGCTAACTTCTCTTCCTTTCTTACATTGAAATGCAAATCACCTGCCCCAGGGGACGTGCAACACCCACACCCACAATAACCAAATCATAAGTTGCAGAAGCCACCCCATGACTGCATGAGGCTTTGGGGAACACCTATACACAAACCGTAACATGGGCTAACACCCATGAATTCTAATATGATTCTTTTAGAAAAAAAAAAAATTGTGTTCAATCTACCCAATAGTTCAGAAGGCCTTAACCATTGTATACTGTCATGTTAATTTATCAGTATAGAATTTTAATATGATAGAGAATGTATAATATATATATATGTACACATATAATATACATGTATATAATATATAATAATATGTATAATATATGTATATAATATATACACATATTACATATGTATATATATATAATATATATATCTATATACATATTATGTTTTATAATGTATATAATATAATATATGTATATTATATAATATATTATAAGTGCATATAATATATTGTTGTTAATATTATATTATAATTATTAATTATAATGTATTATTATATTAATATATTATATATCTATATATACATTATCATGACAATTTCCAAACCTGCCTGAGAGTTACTTTAATTCCTATTTCTCAAGGTGATTTTTTTCTCACTTAAACTTTATGCCATGATAGAGTTGTCTTGTCTTCTCACATTCTTGTTAAATTACACTTATCTACACATTTATAGATGGTAAACTTTCAAAAATTTCACTTCATTCTGAAAAGTTAGTTCTTTTGTCATATTATTTGGAATCAAGCACTCATCTCATATTTTTGCATAGTGAATAAATGACAACTTTTCAAATTAGAGGTTATAAAATATTCCCAGAAGTTTTGTAAATCCAAAGTCAATTTCTTTAGATTTCAGTTTTTCGAACTGCAGGGAGGGTCATGATATCTAATAATATATATGGACAAGAGAAAATTTTTTTTACTGTCATCAAGGTGAAAATTTGATTTGTCATTCATATTTATAGGTCTGCAATTTTCTGCCTCATTTTGACTAATATTTCTTTATTCAACGTGTGTTTCTTTCATAAAACAATTTGTAGTTTTAAAACATGTTCTTGAAGAAATACCTGGTAGAATGCCAATTGAAGATCAAAGCTTATCTGAACTGAGTAGTAATGCAACACCATATCTAATGGTGATTATTGTCTGAGATAGTCATTAAAACCACAAAAGAAAATGTGAAACTAAACAAAGCCAAAATAATTAAACTAAAATATGGTGAAGTATGAGAAATCATAAGAGAATCCTAGTTCTCTCCCCTACAATGACATTTTCTTATGGTCCAGAAATTCCCACTGGGACTTGGTAACTCTTGCATTTGACCTTTCCCTACCTCTTCATTTCCCCAAAATATACTTGCTTTCTATTTTGTGTCATTTCCTTTGGGCTCTGCTGTGTTTTAATAAGTTTTAATGAGATGGAAAAATACATGTTATTGTGTTTGGGTAGCAGATGATTTACCTAGAAAATATAGTGCCTTCTCCTCATTAAAATGCATGTCTCCGTGAAGCCTTCAAGGAGTCATGTTAATGGTGAGGATTTCAGACATTGTGTCAGCCTCCTGGACATCTATTTTCATTGTGAGGTAACTTAGCATCCTTGAAATTTTGCTGCAACTGAGTGGAAGGTCAAGTTGTGCTTCCACTCTGTAGGCTGAGCACAGGGTTGATTTACAAGGTAAGGAAAGTAGGGATATCTGTCTCATAATGAAATTTAATTTTTTAAAAATTAGTAACACAGGAAGGATAACACAAACCGTATGACAATAAGATAGTTAAGAAATAAAATATTGAAGAGTTTTTTTCATGAAAGTTTCATTTAATATTTATATTTTATTAAAATTATATTACCAAATTCCTTAGCTTAGGAAATGTCTTTTTTATTTTTATATTTTTAAATTAGTGAAAAGTGTTGAATATGAAATATAATTATCTGGTCCTATAAAAGAGAGTCAAAAATTATATTCCATAATTAAATATTCTATCAAGGAAAAAAACCTAGATTTTACCCAATACCTTTGAAGTCCCACTAGAAAAAAAATTATTAAACATTTTAAAGTACAGAAATACATATGGGGCTGAGGAGATAGCTCAGTAGAATAAGTGTTTGCCTGGCAAGCTCAAGGGCATGAGTTCAATCCCTGGTTCCACAAAAATAAATAAATAAATAAATAAATAAATAAATAAAACCTTGTTTAAAAAAAGAAAAGAAATAAAAATTCTGAATTAAATTTTAAACATTGATTAATATGAGCTTCAATGACTAGGAATTTCTTATATTTAGAATTAAATTTTTGTGCTCAAATTTAAATCCTGGGTAAGTATGTACAAATATATGTGCACACATAAGTGCACATGCACACTACTCAAAAAGAGAAGAAACCCTTGGCATGTAGATACCCTACTGCCATGCCAGCCAGGAAGCACTTCTTTGGCTAAGAGCTTTTACCAGTTCCCTACCAATGAGGAGGAATTAGAATTTTGATCTGTATTCCATTGAACACACACACACATCTGAAGTTAGGAGAAAGTGGTTTATTTGTTACAGAAAGAAAGCGGTACTGGTAAGTCCTGGTTAGTCCTGGTTATTGAAGGTGTTCACAACATGCTCTCCTATTACACATTACTCTTCCCAAAAGAAGTTACTAAGCTAATTTATTATTATGTGCAATACATATCAC
The DNA here is from genome assembly GCA_004027025.1 of Myocastor coypus. Lineage (NCBI taxonomy): Eukaryota > Metazoa > Chordata > Mammalia > Rodentia > Myocastoridae > Myocastor > Myocastor coypus. The sequence continues at coordinate 13,864 of PVJA010032136.1, forward strand.
AAATCACTGATCATTGTTATCTGTAGCAACCCCATGTCAGTGATTATAAAATATATAAGAGCACAAAAGAATTCTATCAATAGTTTATACTTCTATATACAGATCAAAGAGATTATCATAAAAGCATATAACAGCAGAGCTGAAAAGAACTTTTAAAACAGTTAAAACAGCTGTTAATAACTGTGATAGACAGAGTATACAAACCTTAATTATACTAACTTATTTGATCCTGACAATGCAGTAGACTTTCTTATTACTATTAATATTTAGAAATGGAAATTGAGGCGCAGAATATTTAGATGACTTGACCAAGTTGGTCCAACAACTCAGTAATTGTTTAGGTAAATTTAAAATTGGCTCCAAACTCGACATTCTTAACCACAGATGCAAGGATCATTCCTGACTAAATACAGATAGCCAAAATTGCAATGGAGGAAAAGTATTAGGTTGGATTCATATTTAATATTTATGACTATGTCATCCTTATTTCTAGTTTTTGATTATTGCAATATGACTGCACTTAAGAAAAATGGACTTGGCTGTCCTTCTTGATTAGTCTAAGCAATTATATACTTTCCTTTATCTCAAAAAAAACCTATAAAAGTCTATTAACTCAGTATAGAATAGTACTCATTTTTTATAAAAAGATAAAGGCTTGAGCCTGCCACTCTTAATCCTCAATGAGTGTTTAAAACTTAAAACTATTTTCACTTAATACAAAATGATCTTATTAGAAATAATTGAAGTAATTACTTCCAAATTGATCTATGCTTCCCACTGCTGCAGATTTCTAACTTCTTTTCTTTTAAGCTTTTACTGTTTCAAATGTAAAGTGCTTGGAGACTTTTGTAAAAGATGCTTTCAAAAATACACACTATCAAAGTGTTACTGATTACTGTAAAACTCAGTTATACCAGGCATTGTTGGTATTGAAATGTTGAAGTGATTCATTTTAGATTTCCTATGTTGCTTGTGTGACCTACACCAGAGACATAAAGAAAAAGTTTGAAATTCCAGAGCACGAGATCACGAGATTGCTCTCTGTCAGTAAAATGACCTTGGATGTGTGAGTAAATTAAATTATCAATATCTTATTTATTTCTAACTTGACTTAACTCAGTCTGGTTCTGCTCTCTCCTCTCACCTTCCACTCTGTTCCTTTCTTTTCTCAATCTCTGTTCTCACACATTTATCTTCCTTCTCTCCTTCTCCACGCCTCCATCCCTATTTTTTTTTCTTTTTCTCCTCTTGAATGTTGAAGGATACTAGCTGATGTCAAGTTCTGAAGGAATGACTTCATAAAACAAGATTGATAGTTCAATTTCTGGCCAGGCCCCATGGCTCATGCATATAATTTCAGGATTTGGGAGACTGAGGCAGAAGTGTCACTGAGAGTCTCAGGCCAGCCACAGTTACAGAGCGAGTTCAAAGTCAGTAAACTACAAAATGAAACCCTGACTCAGAAGAAAGAAAGAAAGAAAGAAAGAAAGAAAGAAAGAAAGAAAGAAAGAAAGAAAGAAAGAAAGAAAGAAAGATTGATTCATGGAGAAGAGTCCATTTCTAAAAGTGATTATTATGTCTTCAAATATTTCTTTCAACTATTCATAAATTTTAGCTAGACATTATTTTGAACCATACAAGTTTTGCAGTATTTAAGAAGATAATCTTTTAAGCTGTATTACAGATACATAAACATGTATTTCTCTTGTATTGGACCATAGGTATGAATCACAGGGGCTTATGGAGCAGCATTTTCTATCCCCTCTTCATTTCATCCCCCTTCCACACTAACAGAATATTTAGCTGATCAAATTATCACCTAAATAAAACTGTATTTCCATCTTTTTTTGTAACCATGGTATCATCACTATATTTGGCTACTCTGATGAGAAAAAATATAACAAGATAAAAATGGCAAAATACTTTGGGGAATACTTTTTTCCTCTTGTGGCTGGCTCAGCTCACCCTGGGGTCAGAGCTGGTATTTCACGTGGTTCTAGGAATTGAACCTCAGCCCGAGTGCTTTGCCTAAACTTGCCTAAGCAGGCTTTTTAGACCACTGAGCTAGCTCACCAGCCTTTGGGAAATATCCTTCAGGAGATGACACAATTTTACTATTTGCCATTGTGTGAGACAGATGTGGACATTCTCAACCGTGAAGTTAAGGCCAAATAGATTGGAATCACTCAGGATAGTTTTGTTTACCCAACATCATACATATATATTTTACCACATATATCTTACCACCTATATCTCATTTGGAAGCAACATAGTTTTTAATTTGCGAAAGCAAATTTCAGACCTCAAATATACAATAGCAGAATGTAGTTTACAAAGTCATACTACACCTAAAATCCACGCTTTGTCTTCTCTCTAATGTCAAATTCACAACAGACTAGAGTGGAAATTAAAGAGGACAGTTCCAAAAGCCAGAATGAAGGACATAAAAAGCAGTAAGACAATTCCATCAAGAGAGTAGCATCTGCCTATTTGCTCAAACTCGTTATCCTTTGTTTGATGGAGAAGGCAAGCTCCCCTCTTCCTGCCCAGCCCATTCTGCTGGATGTGTTATCCAAGGAGCTGCAATTATCGCCTAGCTCTGAGTGAAAGATTTTAGTGTGATCCACTTCTTCTTGATCTACTTTATCTGTGCAAGTCCACTCAGTTAATTAGGAGAAACCACAATGATTTCAATAAGGAGCTGCTAACAATGAAAGGATTAGAACATTAAGAGGTAAAGAGGATTCCAAATAACCCAGATAAAGATATCTCTGTCTTTATTTCTTGGTTGTCATAAGTTGAGCAACCTGTTCCACATGCACCTGCCTAGATGCCCTGCCTGCCACAGGCTCAAAAACAATGTGGCCTACCAACAGTAAACTGACATCTCCAAAACTGAGCCAAAGAAAACCTTTTCTTTCTAAAACTGATTTTGTTTCCAGGAATTATTACAGTGATGAAGGGCAAACACTCCTGACTTGTGAAAAAATCAACGTGGACACTAAATTATTTTGCACTGCTGGCACTGAAGTTTTCAGTAGAGTGACTAAAGCGAAGTATCCTAGAAGAGTCTCACCCCACAGAGCTGAGATCCTGAACTTATTAGAGAGGACATGGTCTTGGCCTGCTACATGGCAGACTAAATCCGTGGTGCCCACCAGTGTGATTGCTGGTCAATGAATGCATCACCCAGTGTGTGGGGAAGCTACTTGTGGAGAAGTGTCTCACCAGAGGCACTCCACTGTCACATCTGCCTGAGATGTGTTTGGCAGGTTAGCTGTTAGCCATTGGATTGTCCTAGCTGCTACTCACTCCGTGAGCCTGGGACTACAGCATCTGGGTGTTGCCAGGGATAGAAGTAGTCCATGGAACCTGCTGTGTCCCATGAAGCAAATGACTCTGGATGCTACTAGTGCCCTGCAGAAGCAAATACCAGAAACTGCCCATGCTGCTAGAGTCTGGTATCACAGAAAACCATGTGTGCCTTAGGACTCCAGAGCAAGCTTTTACCAGAACCAGAAAGGGGAAACTTTCCCTTTAGCAATTTTTTTCCATGCATCCTCCACTAATGGTCTCTGTGTCTTCTGAAAAATAAAAGGAAAATTGACCACATCTATTTTCATATAGCAGGTATGTTAGTTTTCCACTACTGTGACAAATTGCTGAGAGAAATCATTTTCTTCTAACAGGAACGCTTTTCTTGGCTCAGTTTTAGAGACTTCAATTTCTGCTCTCTTGGCTTTATTTCTATTGGGCTGTAACAAAGTCATACAAAAAAGCAGGAGCTGTTCCACTTAACAGAAAGATAGCTCTGTGGAGTAAATGCTTGTCTGGAAAGTGCAAAGGACTGAGTTCAATCCCTGGCACCACAAAGGAGGAGAAGAAGAAGAAGAAGAAGAAGAAGAAGAAGAAGAAGAAGAAGAAGAAGAAGAAGAAGAAGAAGAAGAAGAAGAAGAAGAAGAAGAAGAAGAAGAAGAAGAAGAAGAAGAAGAAGAAGAAGAAGGAGGAGGAGGAGGGGGTATGTATTAGTATAAAGCAATTTACCCAGATATTTGCGTACAAAAGGTATGAACTGCAGTAGTGATGGCTAATTGTCTCCAATCTGGCCTTCCTTTATTTCATAACATCATATTCTTAGTGAGCTGCCTGATTGCTCAGAACAGAGTTTCTTTTCAAGCTTCCAGAGTAAATGCACATTGCCAGTGGCAGTTCACTTGTCAGGCTCGGCTCTGTCTGATTAGTGAGCTGGAAGAAGCCCATAGCAGCTCCATGAGCCTTCCCTGAATAACAGTGAGCATATCTGCTCAATCCTCTTCTTGGTCCCACCCACCTTAGACTGTTGCTCTCTTCTTTACATATGGGAAGTATATCCATTATGGTGTTTACTTGCTTTTCTTGTTGCCACCACTGTATGGAAACATAATATACTCTGGCTGTAAGTAAGGTTATTACTCCCAATTATCTGTGAAAAACTACCCTGTGATGATCTGATTACTCTCTTGTTGGTCATGATACCTTTTAAACCAATTAGTTCAGAAACGTTTTATGCCAGGAAGCAGACAGTAAGTTGGAAATAAATCCGGAATATATGGAGCATATTACAAAGACAGATAAAATATTTGGGAATTTTTAAAATTATGAATATACTCTTCAGGTCAGATACATTCTCTGTGGTAAGATGGATTTAAAGAGTTAAATATAAAATAGACTCTTTCAAAGAATCAAATATTTCAGAGATGGTGTATATTTTTATAAAATTCATGTGATTGAGTTCTGATTAATTTGCCTGTATCACTGATGGAAATATTAATGGGATAAATGTGAGACTGAGTCAGTTTTTGTGACTTTCCTTTGATATCTTATCAATATCAGAACATTGCTATTTCTAAATAATGCAAAATGTGGAAATAGTCAAACAAAGAGACAGTAAAAGCATTTTTAATGGTTCCCAAATGAAAACAAATAAACTAAAAATTAGCAATTATTGGAGCTGAGTTCAAAGTATGATTGAGATCATTAAAGTTGTTAAGAAATATAGTTACTGACACATAACAGCATTCATAACCTAAGAATAGCTTGTCAGGATGGCAAAATTCACTTTGTACTTGTGGAAAGAAACAAATAGAGGAAACTGACAACCTAGTTATTCCAAAAAGAACTGCAAAGATTAAATATGAAGAGAAAAAGTCTAAATATAAATGCAAAGAGTTGAAAAATATGGAAAGCCTTATGTATTAGTAATTACATAAAGGATAGCCTACGTAATTCAGAAAAATTCCAAGAACCACATTACTTAAGGAAAATTCAGATTTTTAAAAATTTTTTTAAGGAGAATAGAAATGGATTATCCCATTGACTTTAAAAACACTCATTGTGTTTTAATTATACATTTAAAGACACGATTGCCGGGCGTGGTGGCTCACGCCTGTAATCCCAGCACTCGGGAGGCTGAGGCAGGAGGATTGGTGCGAGTTCGAGACCAGCCTGGGCTACAAAAGTGAGCTCAAGGCCAGCCTCAACTGCATAGCGAGACCCTGTCTCAAAAAGACAAAAAAAAAAAAAAAAAAAAAAAAAAAAAAAAAAAAAAAAAAAAGACACGATTAACATACATGGCCATGACAGAATGATCTTTAGTTTGCAGCCTAAAAATTAACAGCACAAATTAAAAAATTCATAGGTTTTGGGTATATCTCAGTTACTTTTTACTATTGTTGGGACAAACTACCCAACACCTAAAATTAAGGAAGGGAAGGTTCATTGAGCTCACAGTTAGCAGTGGTTTCAGTCCACACTCCGCTGGCTCCGAGGCAGAGTGGCACATGGCAGAGGGCAGCAGGTCATAGTGGTGCAAAACAGTGAAGAGCAGAGGAAGGAGCAGCAGCTGCTGCATCTCTCAAGCCTCTCTCCCTTCCCTCCATGCTGACCGTGGACCAGAGTTCCTCCAAGGAAGTGGCTGGGCTGTGAAGATGAGGACTCCTCCATGCTGACTGCAGACTAGAGCTCCTCAGTGGTGGTATATGCCTCTTTTTCCAGAACTCAGTGATATAGAGCACGAAGACTGTTAGGAGTTTAAGTCCAGCCTGAGATATATAGTTAGCTCAAGGCCAGTCTGAACTCCATAGTGAAAGTGAAGGCTTCTCTCAGAAATATAAATACACAAAGACACTATTCCTTTGGGAATGTAACATAAAAAGGGGGATGTTACAAATGTCTCAAAATATGCAAGCCATAAATATGACGTGAAAAAGTCTAATAGTATATTTGGCTATAGCAGCACAATCAGTGTAATGTCATTTCCTTTCAACTGTGTTCTGAACCAAACACTTCTGAACAGATGTGACTAGGTATAAATGCTACTTTTAACTCAGTGTTTACCAACAAGCAGGATCAGAGAAGAACAACAGGAGGAGCAGAAATTCAAAACAATATTACATTTAAACTTCTGCAGATACTAGAAAGAAATGCCTATTTGACAGGTAAGGTATAGAGCTCAGAATGGCCGCACGCAAACACTTAGAGGAGAGAGTAGAAGACACACTTCTTTTACAGGCTTAGACAAAGACTTTGCTCAACTGTAGATTTCTAAGAGATCAGACTGCAAAGAAATAAAATCCCTACCTCAGAAGGTAGTATTATTCTACTCTAAAGTACTGATTCAGGCAACACAGATATATAACAGAAAGCTATAGATTCGGTAGTACAAGAACAATTGAGTTTCAGTGTTTAATGTTTCTTCTAGCCCTAAAGGCCTTTATTTCAAGGATGTTCAAATACGTGATTAGCTAAGAGGAAAATAAAAGCAATTTGTTCTTATAATAAGGAGAGTGAGTGCTCATTTAAACGAAAGGCTCTATTCAACACTCAACTCCAAAAACTTCAACATCAAAATTTATATATTAAAAATTAGGCCAAAGCAAAGAAGTAAAAAGGCCCAGAAAATCTACCTGACTAAAACCATCATTTATTCCTCATCTGAGACTTATTTACAAAGGAACACAGAGATTTATATTTGAAACAAGACAAAGTGAAAGAAAATAAAAATTTAAAGCTAAAAGTAAACAGGAGGTGGAATTTCCAAGAAGTATGAAAATGCTTTAACTGCATAGTTGATGTAGGAGAAGAGAAAGAATTATGTGCTTTTTTATAAGGAAAGCAGAATGGTGAAAGATGAATGCTATAATCTCCATATATTAAAATGACCTGGGTGTGCCAGGAGCTCATAAACAACTTCTGTTCTCACAGTTTTCCTACTGTAATCCTTCTTCTTCTGTATGTTTTCAAACCAACCACTTTCACTATCTAGCTTATATTTGATCTTGTCTCTTGGATAAGGCATGGACTTAACCTGTGACCGGCAAACTCTCATGCTACTATTGAGATTCTGCTCACCGTTCCTTTGTGACAGCCTATTTCAGAATCCAAAGACGTGGGGATTGTGACCCTGCTTATCTATATATTCCAGGAGGAGGACACAGTTGAGTTCAATTTTAAAATATTCAAGAAGGACATAATTCAATAAAAATTATTTCTAATATTACTTTTCATAGATGTCTGTGTTACAGTGCAGAAAATCAATTTTGAATAATTCTGATTGCTTTGTGAAAACTTCTTAGAAATTGTCCAAAGATGGCACAAATTGCTGAACCCTTCGGGCCATCCGCATACTGTTCAGAAAGTGCATACAAAAATTCTGTTCCCTTGAATGAGAGTACAAGACTTGCTTCAAACACTTACTGAATATTAAGTTTCTTACACAAAGATTTCATTCCTTTATATGTTAAAGTAATCTCAAAACCATTTCACACACATTCTCAAAACCCTGAACCTATGAAGAGATTTAATTTATGTTGTGTTGTGTCACCACCTGTCAATGGAAATTCTAACAGCACTGATGTTACGTGGAGACCAAGTAAGTAATCTATGATCATGTTCAGACATGACTCAGACATAATGAATTTTAGCCTGACACCCTACAGGTACAATATGAGACCCAGGATAAATAGCATATATTACTGTCTTCCCCAGGAGGATAGGATGGTCCCAGCTACATTTGAATGAGTCCAGGTTCTCATGGTTATAGTTCATAGTTTATGGGGGTATATTCTGAAGTAAACTCATGCTCACCTTTTGTTTATAATTCTATTCACACTGTAAAGTTATGAAAGAGGCCAGAGCCAGCTACTTTCATGGAAGAGAGAGCTGATGGAAAATGATAATCAATAACATTTCTAAGTTAGAATCATCTTTTAGTTTACTTTTTCTGTAGTGCATTGCCATGGTGACTTAATCATAAAATTTTCCCTAGACCTTGTATAGGGGAAATTGTTGGGCCAGTAAGATAGCTCAGTGGACTAAACACCTGCTCAGGCAAGCATAGGGTCTGGGGTTTGATCCCTGGCACCACATGCTGTGCTGGTCCTGCCCCAGGGTTCACTGAGTCAGCCACTTAGACAGGACATGGTGGTGAATGCCTATAATCCCAGTGCTGGGGAGGCTGAAAACAGGAGGATTGCTGAGTCTAAGCTGCATAGTGAGATCCTGTACCAAATACATTTAAAAAATTAATAAAAATAATAAATGAAAACCAACAAAAAAGAAAATTGTTGATGAAAAATTTATCATTACCATATTTATAGTAGCCTTATTAATGAGGTAAGAAATATGAAAAGTATTTCTTCAACAATGGAAGACATTGACAGTTAGATGGAAGAAAATGCTGACATAAATTAAGACATAAAATTAAGGCTGGAACAAATGAATTCAAGAAGTTGCAGACAAAGGAAACATTAAGAAACACACCTAGTTGTTTGTTTCATACTGTTGTTTGTTAAAATGCCCAGAGTATTGTTACTAAAGTGCACTGATTTATCTTTCTAAAGAAATACCCTCATTAATTGCTTTTATGTTATACAGTTTATTTTAAGCAAAGATAAGGATTTATTAATTGGAGTGCCAAGTAAATTTCCAGATAATGCTTAATAACACAAAATGCCATTGGAGGGGATTATACTTAGATTATATTGTTGACCAATACTTAACTTGAACTGAACTAAGTTATCAAAATTTATTTCAGGTTGGCATCCACATATTAAAAATAATTAACACTTTATGCTTATATGTACAACCCTTCCATTTCTGTTTTTAAACTTTGTCACATTTGTTTTAGTGAAGCATTCTAGTCTCATAGAAAGCATTTCAAATACTACTCTGAAACACTGAATTTATTACTCTATCGAGAGTCCTGCGAATTTAATAAGCCTACCTCTCATCCTGTCATCCAGGCATTGCTGACATGGGAACTTGCACAGGGCCAAGGTCAGAACACTATGGTTCTCTCAATGTATGCTTCTTCAAGGACAAAGCTTCATTCTTTGCCAGGGATAGGGGGATGACAGCAGAGTGAATTAATGCAATTCATTCTTAGAGCAAATGTGGCTGTTCAGCATAATGTCTTAATTACGATAAAAATGAAAAGTAAAAGAATTTATTTCAGACCAAGTAAAGAGGAATGGGATGAAGATATTATGTAATCTACTCTTCGTCTGTGAGAGATTTGGACCTTTTATGTTAATTACATCTAATTCTTTGAACATCTTACCAGCATCATTTAAACTGATAATTAGCATTGAGTAATGAGACAGGATCACTAACTCAGAGGTCATGGACCGAAGCCAAAGGATTGACATCGAAGTCTGCTAATGTTATTTGCTTCAACAGACTTGACTAAGTTTGCTATGTACAGACAGTGGACATCTGGGCAGTAGTTGGATGATGAGATGAAATGGAGTGAAGGTAAACTAGATATGTTTAAAATACACAATGACTCAGAATATGCATGTGTAAGTGAAATGGTAAATTTTGGTCAAGGGAAGAAATGGAATGGCAACTTGCTAAGGTGTCCGCAGCTAGCTACTCCAGTTATAAACATATATGTAATTTCACTCCAGGATGCATTTTTAGTCAGGGCCTTTGCTTATATTTTAGGAGCAGGGGAAGAAATACTGAAGATAAGGATTCACATCTTTACCTGTAATATTTGAAATACGAATTTACGACCTTTACTGGAGACAAAAAATAAATGTGTCTGTGTCTACATCTAGAGTGCCACATATCTGGCATGTATTACTATGGATCAACATGTTCTTTCTGCATGTTTTAATTTTGGAAGTCAGTGGGAAGTAGTCTAGAGGAAAGAATCATTAAATTCAGTGGCAAAGTCAGCCCACCAAGAGATTCACAGTGATCTTCTTACAGGTGTAAGAGGGTCCAGAATTAACCTATGCAGTATGCAAATGGCTCCTTAGGTGGCAGCATGCCTGATAGACACGGAGCACAGTAAAGGGGACTGAATGTCTCTGCTGCCTCTTACCAGCTAGCCCACACTGGCCTGTCACTTAACTTCTCACTCAGTTTCTCATGCATACAATGAGAATAATAACACACAAGATTCCTGTGAAAAGTCATTGGAAATAACAGTATGCACTAAGAGCAATGCTAACTGCAGACACCATTTCTCTAGAATTCACTTT
>PVJA010032137.1:0-24357 GCA_004027025.1 Myocastor coypus
TCTCGCGGGCTCAGCTCCCAGCGGTGGGGTTTGGGCTGGGCTGGGACAGGAAGTTAGTCGCGGGAACGCAGAGGCGGGGCAGAGGGGCGCAGGGGCTTACCCGCGGCGGGTGCGCGGGCTCAGCTCCCAACGGTGCGGCTTTTTGAGATTGCATTTTGTTCCTTCTTTTTTTTTTTATTCACTTTCTATTTCAGAGAAAACTCTTTATTTTGATTTTTATTATTATTTTTCTTAAAGTTTCAGGTCTGGTGAGATGGCTCAGTGGCCTAAAGTGCCCAGTAAGGCAACCACAGGGACCGCGGATCAATCTCTGGCACCACATGCTGTGCCAGCCCCACCCCCAGGGCAAGGTGAGCCGGCCATGAAAAAAAAAAAAAGTTGATTGTAGGTAGTTGTATCAGTGGAATCAGAGCCTCTCCATAAAGAATCTGTTCTTTGGGTATCTCCAGTGTCAGAAGTTCTTGTTTTGTGTGTGACCCAAGATTTTCCCTCCTCTAATGACTGAGAATGAGATATTCATTTCCCTTTGGCACTGTCCTCTGTCCTTCGGTGTCGGGATTTCATCAGGTTATTAGGCAAGCACCTCCTGATATTATTTTGCAAGGGAGAACATGTATTTAAGGCAGATATGGTTTCCTGTTCACAGTAGTACAATTAGTATTTGAGACAGGGTCTTGCTATGCAGTTCAGGCTGGCCTTAAACTCACTTTTGTAGCCCAGGCTGGTCTCGAACTCACACTTATCCTCCTGCCACAGCCTCCCAAGTGCTGGGATTACAGGTGTGTGCCACCACGCCTGGCTTGGTCCTGTTTTAACAGAATAGCCAACAGAAGTAATAACAGAAAGCTTCCCAAATATGGAGAAACAATCTGACATTCAGATAACCTAAGTGTATAGAAGTCCAAATAACATCAACCCAATCAAATAACATTTTTAAGTTTATGGTTCCTTCTATTTGTTGATAGCTCCTTATATTATAAAACACTGGGGAAAGGAATTCAAGAGCTAATATATTATCTTCTTGGGAGAATATCCCACATGCAGTTCATGTAGTTGGGTACTACATTATATAGTGAATATATATATATATATATATATATATATATATATATATTTGATAACATTTCTTCTTGGAGTTTTCCATTAATGAGTGACCTTCTTAATATCTTTTGATCAACATTTGGTAATAAAAAGACTAATTTGAGGACAACAATATGGAATATAAAAACCATTTATTCAATTCCTATTATTTTGCTTAGTAAATTCTGCATCATTTTGGGTTGGTCCGATAGCTCAGTGGACTAGAGTGCCTGCTGCTCAGTCAGACTGCAGAAGCTGGGGTTCAGTCGGCAGCACGCCATGCCTTCCCCGCCTCCAGGGCACACTGGGACAGCAACTGAAACTGTGCATATTGGCACAGACCTGTAATCCCAGCACTTGGGAAGCTGAAACAGGAGAATCACTACAAGTCCAATCTATTGGTGAGACACTGTAGACCCTGTCTTATATAATGAAAAAAAAAGAAAGGAATTCCACATAATTTCTAATGGTTTTTACTATTCTCTTGAAAAAGTGAAAAATTAAGATACTCAGGAGAAAAATGTAAAAACACATGGAAATATATATTTTAAAACAGAAACACTAAATCCACTGGGAGAAAAAATAAGTAGAACTCTTGAAGACATAGGCATAAGCAAAGATTTCATGAACAAAGCCTAGGTCACATAGGCAATACTTCAAACATCAACAAATGGCATCTCATCTTATTAAAAAAAACTTATGTGCAACAAAAAATCAACAAAACTATAAAAAGACAACTCACAAAATGTGAAAAAATGATAGCCATTTCTTTGTCCCATACACAAAGAGCTTACATATTGAACACATAAGAACTGAAAAAATCAAACCCAGAAATGTAAAGACCCATGAAAAAATGGGCATCTGAGATGAATATGTACTTCTTAGATGAAAAAATACAAATTGCAAATACATATATGAAAAATTGTGCAACATTACTAGTCATTTGAGAAAAAGCATAAACAACACTGAGATTTCATCTCACTCCAGAAAAAATGGCTTTTAACAAGAAATAAACCAATAAGAAATTATGGCAAGGCTTTGAGCAGGGAAAGGGAACCTTCTCCAGTGTTGGAAGTACAGACAAATCATTGTGGAAAATAAAATGGAGATTTACAAAACAAAACTAGAATTAGAGGTTTGGGAATTCAACAAAAACAAATATATAAAATGAAATTTTCTCTCACTTATGGAAGAAAAAATAATAATGTTAAATTTTCATACTACCAAAAATAATATAAATAGAACACAATTCCTCTTAAAATCATATTGTTGCTCTCTATAGAAATAGAAAGAATACATTTTGTATATAGAAATATAAAAGACAATTTTCAACACAATTTTTGAAGTAAAGATCACATATCCTGACTTAAAATTATACTGTAAATCTATAATGTATGCAGGACTAAATAGCATAGTACTGGAATTTAAACTTACACATAGACTGGTCAAACAAACAAGCCCAGAAATGTTTGAAATTTATACAATTATTTACTTTTCAAAAATAGTCAAGAGTAAGCACTGATCAAAATATATTTCCTTCACAAGTGATGTATTACTAGTGGAATTACACACATAAAATATCAAATTGTGACTTCATATTACAATATACAAACAAATTTAAAATGGATAATGGTTATACAGATAATATAAAAACTATAACTTCCTAAAAATTAACAGGGGAAAAATTCTGGATATTGGCCTTAACGATTTCTTTGGATATCACATCAAAATGTTGAACACAACAAAAAATTAATTGGTCTATATCAAACTAAAAAGCCTCTGTCCCATAAAAGGAAACAAACAACAAGTTTTCAAAAAGGCTAAATATATGGCAAAATATTTTCACTGAATCAATTTTTCCTGTGAAATTCAACGTAAATCAGTTTAATATATTCTGATGTCTATGAATCTGGTCACAAACTAATTATGGTTAAACAGTGAATTAAATTTCCCATAAGTGTTAATGTAGATAAAGTTAATCCATTCTGAAACATAAGCATGTTTTAGCCACAAGACCTTCAGCAAACTACAGTAAAGTATGAAAAGAGTAACCACTACCTTTCTTGGGGTGACTTCTGGTGTGGAAGACAGGAAGGTGAATGTGGAAGAGGTCATTGTTTAGGGAGAGAGTCCCTGCCCATAAGAACAATGGGGAAAGTCATTCAAAGGCTTTCTCTTAACATTAAATCTCCTGGAAGAAAAAGTAGGAGAAAATCTTGAAGACATAGGGGTTGGCAAAGAGCTCATGGACAAAAATCAAAATGCACATTTAACACTAGAGTCAACAACTGGGACTTCCTGTGGCTAAAAATTTTTTGGACCTGAGAAGAAATTACCAACAAAGTGAAAAGACAACCCACAAAGTTTGAAAAGATTTTAACTAATAAGTATTCAGACAAAGGTCTTCTATCTAGAATTTATAAAGAACTAAAAACCATTAGGGTTCCAAAATTCATAGATCCAGTCCAGAAGTGGGCACACACTTCTCAGAGAAAAAAATTGAACAAGCCTATAAATACATGAAGAAATGCTCTACATTGCTAGCCATTCATGAAATACAAATTGAAACAACACTTAGATACATCTCACCCCAGAAAGAATGGCTACCATAAAGAAATCAACCAACAACAAATGTTGCAGAGGCTGTGGGGAAAGAGTTACCCTTCTCCACTGCTGCTGGGAATGCAGACTGGTGCAACCATTATGGAAAGATGTGTCAAGACTTCTTAAAAAACTAGAACTGGAAATCCCATTCAATCCAGCTATCCCCCTACTGAGAATTTTCCCAGAAGAACTGAAAACATCATACCATAGAGATATCTGTGCACCTATGTTTATAGCAGGCCAATTTGTAATAGCTAAATCTTGGAAACAAGCAAAATGCCCATCATGTGAAGAATGACCGAAAAAAGTGGTATTTTCATACAATGGAATATTACTCAGCTATAAAGAATGATAAACTAGAAGACTTCATATATAAGTGGATGTATCTTGAACATACCAAACCTACATATGCAAATATCATATATTCTCCCTACCTTAAGAACTCAAAAGAAGAATAAATAAATAAATTTTGAGGGGTACCAGGAATCAAACTCAGGACCTTGTGTTTTCTGCATCCTCAACCCCTATAAATTTTTCTTTTAGAAGACTAACTTAAATACAAAATGCATCTGGAAGAGTTAAAAAAATTAAGGTTTATTAAAAGTGAAAAGTGTCAATGTTTAATTATTTGACCAATCTCACATACCTGTATCTGTTAATCTAAACATATTTGGTAGTGAAAATATGTAATATAGACATTGTTAAATTTTGTTCTTGTTTTGAAATTCTGTACTATATTTTCTCTTGCTTGTTACTTTTTTCTATCTTTGTTTCTACTATTTTTACACTTAAAAAATTTAAATATAAAAAAGGCTTTCTCTCTTGTGTGTTTCTTAGCAACAAGGTCAATTTTAATGAAAAATCTTTCCAATGTCACTTTTAAAATTTTCTCCACACTATTAGCATCCATAAACTATGTAATCACTCATCAGATTCAACACTGTTAATTATATTCATGTTGAGGTAGTGCTACGCAAAGAAATCATAGCACTCATTCCCTCTGTCCATAACAAATTTTATATTAACTTCACTGCTAACTTCCTCCGCATTTTATAGCAAAAATCCTGACATAATTATGGAAGTTTTGTTAAATAAAGATGCAACCATTCTGTTCTCTGTCACTAAACTCAGCTAAATTGTATGAGCTGTTCTCATATTAAAACTTCTGTAATTAAAAAAAAAACTTCTGTAATTGTGCTAAAAAACAACTTTGTTACATACAGCTATGCTCACCACAAGATACCCGTTGTACAATGGCCTTCAGCTATGAGTATCTTAAGGGTTTTGTAACTTCCACTTGCCACACTATAAAAAAAAACCTGTAAAATCAGTGCTTCCGATTTAAATTAGTACTCCTCTGGAGACCACAAGCATTAATAAAATTTTCTTTCTTCTCCTGAGCTCTGGACTATGGTTGACGCAATTTTCCCATAAGAGGTTTCCATATCTCCAATGGAATGCTCTACAGTAAGTGCCTTCTTTTGTTCCCTTAGGCAGTGGTTCTCAACCTGTGGGTCGCGACCCCGGTGGGGGTCAAACGACCAAAACAAAAGGGTCACCTAAAGTCATTCCAAATCATAACTGTAGCAAAATTACAGTTTTGAAGTAGCCACTAAAATTATTTTTTGTTTGGGGTCACTGCAACATGAGGAACTGTATTGCGGGGTCATGGCATTAGGAAGGCTGAGAACCACTGCAGAGTTTAGCACATCACCTTCTTGTTATGGTCGTCAACAAGGTCCTCAATGTCTGCATTATCAAATGTCTAGACCCATACTCTTGCTCATGGACACAGTCTTCTCAACTACCTATATATCAGACCCTTGAAAGTCATGTTTATTGAAATATTCTGGCCACAGTTTCCTCTAGGCTGAGTTTCAGGTCCAGTATGACATCTTCCCAGGCTTTGTCAATAGTTTCCCAATTGTTCACACTGCTATACCCCCTACATGTAGCTATCACCTTTGTTTGCAGTTAGCATCTGATCATGCCATTTTCTGTGTTAGAAACTTTCACTGACTCTTCATTGTGAGTCAGTTACTCAGTAAATTATTTTATGGACTCTTAAACGTCTCCACAGTATTATTTGCATATATTTTTATCCTATTTTCTGCCTACAATCTTAAAGATACACTGTTTTTTTCAAACAAACTGGATTATCGCTATTCTTCAAACACATTAGAATTTTTTATCCCCATACCTCTGTGTGAACAAAAGCATCTTCTTTGATTCACCTGGTCTCTCTTCACAGTGAATAATCTATATACACTCCACTTCATTCATCAATCCTCTTTCATTCCTTTTACATATCTTTCGATTGGAAATTTACCAACTTAGAACCTTTAAATATTTTCACTGAATTTAGTATCTTACTTCTGCCTACTATGTTTTTCTGTTAAGCCTTATTTCTCGTTGAACTGTAAGTGATACGTATATGATTGTTACTCAGCAACTTCACTGAATCAAATCGAACTGTATAATCTTATTATCCAGTCAAGATCCATAAACATATGTCTTTGTGAATGTTTTGTTTTAATTTCAGATTAAGAAAAATTTAAATATGAAATATTGAAAAACATCTTTGCATGTGGTAAGGGTGATTTTACTTGTAAAAGTGAAGTAAATGCTTGCATATTTCATTGCAATCATTCCAAATTTATTGGACATTTTTGGTGTGAATTTAACTCAAAAGATAAATATCTGAGTTCCTGGAGTGTGTGATTATGAATTAGCTGTGTCTTCCAAGAGACCTTACCAAATAAGGCAGCCACTATCTTCCCAGTATGTCCTATCTTTATATCATTTTCTTGCAACATTAGCTGTTTCAGATAAACTTCCCTAATCTTTGATCAAGATAAAGCTATCAATCTCAAAACACAATTTGTCTTCAGAAGAAAGCTATGACTTGCTTTCTAGAGAAACATTTAAGTCACATGATTAGGCAACCATCTGGATGCCAAGAGAGAATGCTTTCTCATAAGTCTTCATGGATATGTAACTAAATAATCCTAAAAGTCAGTTTGCATAGATTTTTATTTCTGTTTTCTTTTGAACTTTATGCTTATAAGAAATTTCATAGTTATTCATTCTACAAATACAAAAATGTACTAACAAAATAATTTAAACAGAGTACAAGCCTACTACTGATGATATAACTTTGGCCAAATTACTTCACTCCTTCATTTGTGAAACAGAAATATAAGTTCCTTTTCTGATGTAATCTTGAGTTTTGTGATGCCTAATTAATGAAAAAAGGGTAAATAAAATGAACAGATGGGTCATAGAAGTATGAGTGGTCTACAAGAACAAAAAACTTCTCAGCATCTTTAGTAGGGAAATGCAAAGTAAAGAAATTCTAAAATTCCATCTCACCAAAGAAAATTGACAATTACTAGGAAATCAAATAATAACAAATTCTGACAAGGTTGTGTGGTAAAAAGAACCCTTCTACATTGTTGGTGAGAATTTAAACTAGTACAATCATTATGGGAATCAGTTTGGAGATACCTCAAAAATACTAAAACTAGAAATTACATTTGACACAGATCTTCCCCTCCTCCATATCACCAAGGATGTGAAGATATCATATTACAGTGATCATTTTCATAGCAGCACAATTTATATTAGCTAAATTTTTGACATGGCCTATATATCTTTAAACATGGAATACATGAAGAAAAACCTGGTGTCTACACACAGTAGAATGCTACACCATCATAAACATAAGTGAGTCATTGTTAGGAAAATGGGTCTACATTGAGACTATAACGTTCTGCAAAGAGTTTGTTTCATATCATTTATGTTGTCTTCTGATTGTATACTTATTCCAATTATTCTTAAATTAGTCTTCTTTGCAAGATATGGCAGTAATTGGATTAATTTTTATATTTTCTTGTCATTTCTAATAGTTGGTCTTTGAAGCCATGATTTTGTATGCCAGTCTCACCACAGCTACTGATCATGGCTGATCATCCTCTCCAGGATATATGGAAGGCATTTGTGTTCGAGTCACTCACCTGTTGGAGCAGACAGAATCCACTAATCTTTTGCATTTCTATGTTTCTCCCTTGGAGTTGTTCTGCCATCGCCACTTTCATTTTGTCTCTGTAGATTTTTCTTTCCCTTTAGCTATTAACCAGAAGCTGGGGACAAAGTGCAGGTTTCCCCTTCCCTTTTCTGCATTATGTCCTTCCACTTTAATTTCTCTGTAAATTTCTCCAGTTCTCTAGTCAGATCCTTTCTACAGCCTGAGATCCACTTCCTTCTCTCTCTTTCCCAAGTTATTTTTCAGTGCCTGAATTCTGCATCTTTTTTTGTTTTTTCATTTTTGTATTTGGTACAGGATCTTACTATGTAGCTCAGACTCATAGTCATCCTGCTGATTTCAGCCTCACCAGTGCTGGGATTATAGGCCTGTGCCTCCACACCTGGACTCAGTGACCAGCTCAGCACGCAGGATAGGGGATCAAACCTTGGTCCCTGGGCCTGCTAAAGCAAGCATTTAGTCCACTGAACTACCTTACTTGCCCTTGAATTTTGTACCCTGAAGAGGATGATTTGGTGCTTTCTGCTCTGCAATTTTCCTCAAAGTCTTCAGTTTTACAATTTTATCTGTTTCTTAATACTCTATTCAGTACTATATCATTTGTACATTTTCATTTCCCTTTGTTAACATAGCATCAGTTTTTCACATATATTTGAGAATGACAAAGTTTCTGGTTACAAAGTACAGTGCGTCTAGTTTTATGAACACACTTTACAGTGACATTTTTTTCTTTTATGTTAGAAAGACATTTCTTTCTCTGCTTTTTGCATTTTTTCTCTTAAAAAAGTAGGCTTTAAATAATGTCATAAAGAAAGTCTGAAAAGTTTTTACTTAGGTTTCCTTCCTTACTCTTTATGTTGTCCATGGAAACCTAGGCACTTTCCAATACAAGACTGTATACAATCCTAAACATATACATAGACCTGAACGTTGTGTGGCCTAGAATCCCAGGATAATGTTGGAGATTTTCAAAACTCCAATGTGGACGTTCCGTAGCCCACTTTTTCCTTAAACATGTTTTATTTTCTCTTTTTGAGACAGGGTCTCGCTATGCAGGTCAGGCTGGCCTTGAGCTCACTTTTGTAGCCCAGGCTGGCCTCAAACTCGCAATGATCCTCCTGCCTCAGCCTCCCAAGTGCTGGGATTACAGGCGTGCACCACCGCGCTTGGCCCCTTAAACATGTTTTCATGAATTATAGCCTATTTTTTTTTCCAAACTGACATTGCTTACCTCTGATACATTAACCAGAAAATGGGATTAAATGCTTTCAAGTCCACTATAGACATATGGATTTAAAAAGGAGGGGTTAGTTAAAATAACAAATATCACTGTTATTGCCAAGATTCTGGAATTTGTTTATACAATTGTTTATTGATTATGTTGTTGAGGTTTAAGCTACATAGACGAACACATTAACATTGATCTATGTCCCCAGAAGCCATATATGTATGTATATATCCTCTTGGGAGGAACTGTGTCTGGTTCTCTTGATTGCTTTATGTCCTGCTAATAGGTTTATTTTTCTTTTTAGTATCATGATTTTTACAATTTATAGAGATTGAAATCAACAATATTTGCACCCAGAAATATTACTGTTGGAGTTTTAGATAATGTAAGCCATAATTACTTTGACTATAATGTTGCTGCTGTTTTCATTACTCTCAATACAAAATAGTATTTTCTCAGCTTAAATAATATATGCCCGTAGTACATAATGATTACATTTTTTGTGGGATGGTTGTACATGTACATAACACAACTCAATTCTTTTTTTTTAACCTCTCTTTCACCCCTCCATTCCTCTCCCTTCAACTTTTAATCTCATTTGAAAAATCTATTATGCTACTTCTTATTATCTGTCTTTTTAGTCTTTAAGAGTTTGTGTTTCTTAAATAAGAAAAATTGTGTAATATTGAAGCTTGTGTATCTGATTTATATCACTTTCCACTATAGCCTTAAGGTGCATCCATTTTCCTACAAGTGACTGAAGTTTAATGTTTTTTTTTCTTGGCCTCTAGGGGCTTTCATTAATAGTTATTATTTATTTTATTTTATTATTTTTTTTGTCTTTTTTGAGACAGGGTCTCAGTATGCAGTTCAGGCTGGCCTTGAGCTCACTTTTGTAGCCCAGGCTAGTCTCGAACTCACACCGATCCTCCTGCCTCAGCCTCCCCAGTGCTGGAATTACAGGCGTGCGCCACCACGCCCGGCTTATTTATTTTAATAATTGTATTATTTCTATATATTTGGTACAAAAATATTGAAGAATCATTAGAAGAAAACAATCACACATTGAAATCCAACTTCTTATATTGAGTACAGCTTCATAGGATGCAGAAAGACACATTGTTGCTATAGCTTTTTGTCAAAAATATAACACACACACACACACACACCCAAAAATGTAACATAATCCCAGTTGCAAGGAAATGTCATACAAAGTTTGGGTTTTTTCTTGTTATCAAGTTTACTGTTTATGACAGAGTACTGAGATTCCATCTTACTATAGAAATAGTATTTATCATTAAGAAATCAAATAATAATAAAAGCTGACAAGGCTACATCTATGCATATACTGGTACAAAAGGGCCAATGCAGTTTTCCTGATATATAGTCATTCAAATGCTTGAATTGTTCCATAGCTGTTACATTGGTGGACAACAAAAGTGTACGTAACATACCCTCATGTGCATTCTTTTGAAAAATGTGTTCCACAAACCAAGCATTGTTGGCTTGTCAACATCTGTTATCTCTTTTATGTGGATTACATGCAAGGGTGATTCATTAATTCTAAAAATTGTGTCTCAACATCCTCTATTTCTTCAATTCATCTAGTTATGATGCTAGCTAAAAGAAACACAACCACTTTTTGTTTAATTTAATATTTTCATTGTTTAAATTTAACAATGGTTATATTACATATTTTCATCATCACATCAGTTTAGATTAATACATATAGGTATATAAGATTGATCGGACAATTAAACATTAACCCTTTTAAATCAACATTACTTTTTTTTCTTTTCCCCTTTCTTTTTTTTTTTTTTTGAAAGTTGACATATTGCATACTGTCCTCACAATCATTCTACAACAACCACTTTTTGAACTGCAGCTTCTCCTAAGATTTCATGACAAATACTCTTAGAAGCAGGTAGAATTAACTCTTTACTGATAATAAAAGGTTTCTTAGGTTTAGCAATGTAACTAACAGTGATATCCTCAGTGCATACATATTGAATGAAATGGTGATTTTCAATAATTGTTTCTATTCTTTATGCTCACTTTTTTCCCCAAAAACTCCAAGGGCTTGTCTTTTAATGTAGAGCGCTTGATAAAGAAGTTTGGAAGATTCTATGGCTTTATTGGATAGCTAGCAACTACATATTACACAAAGCAGACTTGAAGAATGTGTATCACCTGTTAAGGAATGAAAGTGATTTATTATTGATTAATTGTGGTTTCTCTGCAGCCAAGCTTTTCTGTGAATTTTGATTTGTATCTGCAGCCAGTTCCAAGAATTAGCACCATTAACTGAATTGCACCCCAAGTTACCAGGCATTAGATTCGGGTAAGGAGCAACTGACCTAGATTACTTGTATGAGTAGTCTTTCACTAGTTTGTCCCCTCCAGAAAAATAGAAATTCCCTGAGAGTAGAAAATAAATAATAATAAAAGACAAGAAAAAGAATTCCATAGGAGAGTAGGAGATAGCTGTTTAGTCATAAAACAAATACACATTGAATGTCTTTGTGTCCTAAACACTGGAAGAAGTCTATTAGGGTTCCCTTGGGCCGTTCCATTCATAAATCTTATTCTCCGATCATTCCAAAGGTCTTACAACTGTGTACAAGTCCCTACATGTTGAAGACAGCTCAATTTCCCTGACTTGTTTCCCACTATTCATTTCCCTGTTCTTTTTGTTCCAGTTACACTGGAAGTTTTTTCTCTTTCTTGAAGAATTCATATATGACCTAGCACAGTGACTCATGTACTAGCTCTTCTCTTTACCTGGAATGTGTTTTATAACTCTAGCATCACTTTGTCAATGAAATCCTTGTCATGGTTTGTTTCTAGTTGTTCCCCCCAAAGCCTCATGTACTCATGGGGCAGGGACTTCTAGAGTTTGAGATTAACTCATGATCCATTGGGATTATGGGTGATCCAAGGCTGGGATTACGGATCTTAGTTCTTCTGGGATTATGGGTGTGTTTCCCCCAACCTGAGGCCAAGAGTCTGAATGTAATATGAGAGACGGAGAGACAGACTCTCTGTTGTTGCCACTGTTGTTGTTCTGCCACTATGAACTGCTACTCTCTTCTATGTGCTCCTCTGCCTTGGAGCCAGCCAAGTATGGACTGAGACCTCCAGTAACTGTGAGCTAAATAAACATTTCTGTCTTTCATTTTGTGTGTTGGGTATTTGTCACAGCAATGAGAGAAGAGTAACTGAGACAACCCTATAATATTTTTTGTTGCTAAACTCATGTGACAATCCCAAAATATGAATAAAAAGTAGAATAAAAGATAAAAAGGACACTTTCTTTTTTTTTTGAATTTACAAAAACATACTGAGGATAAAAATCAAATCCAGGTAGGCAAGTAAATCTTATCACTTTACATTTGGTATCTCCTATGTTGCAGGGGTTATGTTTTAAACAGCATTGAAATTTTGGAACCTTATGTACGTTCTGTGTTTCTCCACAATTTACTAGTACACATCACAATCCAAGCAAAGAGAGAGTCTATTGCAGGGAATAATATAAGTAATGGGAAAGATATCGGGAATATTTGATGACTGTGGAAGTTCAGATGAAATTTTGTGAACACATTACATGAATCAAGTTGTGCTGTGAGCCTTCCACGTTATATCACAAATTGGCATCCATGAGCAATATCTTGTTCAGTCATCATATCAAGTAGAAAGTCAGTCCTCGCTTTATCAACATTTGACACCACAACAGAGTCCTATGCAGGAGAGGTATCAGAAGGGTACACGTACTTCTGGCTATATGGGTTCCAGTGCCTCCACATCCTTGGTCCTCAGACCCAGTATGTCAGGACTATTAATTCACAGAGGGCTGACAGCAACCTGGGAATCCCAGTGTTAAAGTGGTAGAAAGAGGACTGAAGATGATGAGCAGTAGGGTTTGAAAGTCCCTGAGCATTCAAGGTTCTTCCAGAAACATTAGCATCCACAGGCAATGATAGCATCAGCTGAAGAAAGGATCTTCTTTCCTTTTGAATGTTACAGAAGAAAAAAACTGGACTCCACTCAAGGATGGAAGAACTCATGAAAACCATTCCTCTTCTTGAGACAATAGCAGGCGAAGCATTGGCATTGTTGTGAGGTTCAAAAATGATGTTGTTGTTTGGAGCCATAGCAATCTGATCACCATGGGAAGAGTCAGAGTTTCACTATCATCCACAACAGAATCCAGATTGTCAATCCAGATGGCATCAAGTGGGGAGTCAAGTACCATCCAGATATGCTTCCCTAGAGTACCCCCCAAAGTGGGGTGGAGGTATAATACAGATATATGCATGTATAACCTCACAGTAAATCTTGGAGAAGACCTCTATTTGGACACAATTTTTCATTAGTTTTAACTGAAGTTTGCTCTCCGTGGGTCCTTTACCACATAAGATATTTAGAAACACAAAGAACTACCCTCAACACATACTAGAACTAATAAACAAATTCAGTAATGTTGTAGGACACAAAATCAACAATGAAAAACCAGTGCTATTGAATGTGTAAATATAATATTTTATGAAAAAATGGAAGCAATTTGTAAGAGTAACAAAAAACCCAGTTATAAAACATTGATGAAAGAGGGTGAAAGTTACAAAAAAATGAAAAGTATCTTGTATTTATATATTGCAAAACAACGATATTCTTAATATGTCTGTATGACCTAAAGTGATTTAATCTTTATCAAAATAATAATATTCTTCAAATAACTAAATAAATTGTAAAATTATACTGAATCACAAGTAGAACCTGAATGGCCAAAGTATTACTCATCAAAAAGAATAAAGCAAGAGGCATTACATTAACTGACTTTATTTATTCACTTTTTACTGGTTGTAAATTGGGCTTTAATTTCTGCAGTCAGATACAATGCAAAAAGAATACAGGTAGAAACTTTCTGTACATCCAGAAAATAAAAAGCACATTTAAACAGTTATAGCCCAGCAACTTATTCCTTTGTAAAAG
Source organism: Myocastor coypus (assembly GCA_004027025.1). Lineage (NCBI taxonomy): Eukaryota > Metazoa > Chordata > Mammalia > Rodentia > Myocastoridae > Myocastor > Myocastor coypus. The sequence continues at coordinate 13,947 of PVJA010032137.1, forward strand.
AAAAGAAAAATTTGAATATAGGAAAATCTAATTTATCTAATTTAATTTAGCTAATTAAAAGAAAAAAGAAATCGATAAGAAATTAAGAAGAGAAAAAAATACAATTGAAAAAAGGAGACAAAACAAATTAAGTACTATCTCTTTCTTTGCATAGACCAGCAGAAATGCACAGCACAGTTGTCCAAACCACCCTGCTTAGCTGTGTAGATGCATTTCTTTCCCCCACTTCCTCTTCTGTCCTTCTCAACTCAGTAACTCTTTTTTTTTTTCTCTTTTTGAGACAGGGTCTTGCTATGCAGTTCCGGCTGGCCTTGAGTTCACTTTTGTAATCCAGGCTGGTCTTGAACTTGCACTAATCCTCCTGCCTCAGCCTGTTAAGTGCTCGGATTACAGGTGTGCTGCAACACACTTGGCCCTCCTTTTAAATAAGTTCATTCTCTTTTCTCATTATATATTGTACCATTCAGATTCTACTTTTCTCTTTCAAGTTCTCACAATAAGGAGACAATATGATGTTTGTACATGTGTGTCTGATTTATTACTTTTAAGAGCATGGTCGCTAGCTGCATTTCTTTACAAAAAAAGACTAAAATTTATTGTTTTATAGCTTAATAATTCTCCATTGTGTAAAGATAACGTATCATTTTTATCCAATTCAGTTGATTTAGTACAGGGTCTACAGGGTCTCACTACACAGGTTGGACTCATAGTGTTCTCCTGTTTTCAGCCTCCCAAGCTCTGGGATTACAGGTGCATGCCACCATGTCCACTCTCAATCCTGTCTCAGTGCACTGATTGTGGCCCTCTTCACCAGGGATCAAACCCCAGCTGCTGCGCTCTGTTAAGCAGGTGCTTTAGTCTGCTGAGCTATCTGGCAAGCTCTGAATGCTTTTTTATTTTATTTTATTTTATTTTATTTTTGTCTTTTTGAGACAGGGTCTCACTATGCAGTTCAGGCTGGCCTTGAGCTCAGTTTTGTAACCCAGGCTGGTCTCGAACTCACACCGATCCTCCTGCCTCAGCCTCCCAAGTGCTGGGATTACAGGCGTGCGCCACCATGCCCGGCACGGAATGCTTTTTTATTGAAGACCATGTGACTGAGTTTCCCAATGGCTATATATGTGACATGACTTCTCAAAATTTATTTTTAAATGAGTCGTAAAACTATAACTTTACCTCAGATGTTTTTAGATGTATTTAATACAGGGTCTATAGGCTCTCACTACACAGATTGGACTCGGTGACCCCCCTGTATTCTGCCTCCAAAGTGCTGGGATTTGCATCACCATGCTTAGTCTCAATTGCCATCTCAGCATGCCCCATGGACAGGGCTGGCATGGCACACCACTTTAGTCTGCTGGGCTATATGGCTGGTCCTTTTTACTGTTTACAATTAATTTTCCTTCAATTATTTACAGGCTACTCTACCATACTCCTTTGCTTCTCTCCATAATGCCATGATTTGCACATGAACATGGAATGTCCCTCCCTCACATATGCATGCAAGAATCTATTCATGTACACACACTCATACACAGTTACACATCTACTAAAATTTTATGGAATGTTTAAAACTTGATTTGGTTACTGCATAAAACTTTTCCTATCATTCTCTATCAGAAATGACCTCTCTTTATCTTTTACAATTTTCTTGTATGTTTTTAAAACACACATTGCATGTAAATCACAGTAGTTACTTTCCATGAATTGTCTTCATTAGTATAATAGAACTCTTATGTAGATAGCGGATACTACTCTTTGTTGAGTATTGATAAAGAATTGTGCATGGATTTTCCTCATCTTTTATTTTTGTAAGAGTGAATGAATGTGAGGCTGAGGATAAAACTCAGTGGTACACTTGCCTGCCTGGCAAATGCAAGGTCCTGAGTTAAACTCCCGGTTCTGAAAAAAAAAAGTGTGAGTGAATGACTGTTGTTAACTATTTGCCTAGTTGGTACTGTTTTCTTTTCTTTTGTCAGTTGTCTCTGTAGTTTTTCTATCCATTTACTTCATTATTTTCCTCTGCTATGCTTTCTGGTTTCATTCCCTTGTGCTTGTGATGTTCTGTATAGGAATTCAAGATCATCCAACCTTATGAACCTGCTTGGATTCTATATGTACATAAGATGAATGTTTATTTTACTATCGCTGAAAGAAGTTCTCTTGAGGTACTGATTAGGTCTAGTTGGTTTACAGTGCTGTACAAACCTTTATTTCTCTTTTTGATCTATTGTTTAATTATGTAATATTTTTGTAAAGTGGAGATACTGAAGTCTACAACTATTATGTGAAAAAGTCAATTTGTCTATCAGGTTTCACTTCATACATAGTGAAATTTGTTGTCAAGTGAAAATGTGCTTATCATGATTCTCATAATTACTATATATGTTTTGAAATTTTTGAAACTCAAATAGACCTCTTCATGGGAAATCTTAGTCCTTGAGAAACAAAACAAACAAGCCTCACACGCATCAAAATTAGAGAAATTGTAAAGATGTGAGAAAAAAATCAATGAAACTGAGACTTAAAAAGTAAAAAAAAAATGAAACAGATAATCATGTTGTCAGACTTAGCAAGATAAGGAGAAAAAAGACTTACTTCAATGCAATCAGAAATGAAAAATGTAAAATCATTGTAGACATTTTTGAAACACGGAAGATAGGAACTACTTTGAAAAATTATATTCCAGAAAATTAACAAATTTGGATGAAATAGGCAGATTTATGAAATCATAATAACTATCAAAAGTAACCTAAGAAGATATAAATATAGTTAATGACCCAATTATAAGCAGTGAATTTGACACAGTAATAAAGAATCCACCATTGGGGCCCGGCGGGATGGCTCAGTGGCCTAAAGCGCCTGCTTGGGAAAGTTTGGGTGGCTTCAGGGACCGCGGTTCGATCCCCGGCACCACATGCTGCGCCAGCCCTGCCCTCAGGGTGGGCTGAGCCGGTCATGAAAATGAGTGAATAAACAAAGGTTCTGAAACAAGAAAAAAAAATAATAATCTTAAAAAAATGTTAAAAAAAAAAAAAGAATCCACCAAATGGTAAAGTTCTGGCACTTATAAATTCACTGCTGAATTTTGCAAAATTTTGAGCATGCTATAGCATCAGTATTTTTCAAGCTCTTCACAAGAATGGAAAGAGACGAAGCATTTGCAACTTCATCTTGATTTCAAAACTAGGTAAAGCCTCAACTCAGGAAAAAAGAATGTCCTTAATCGGTATAGAACAAAAAAGTCTGCATAAGGTATTATCAAATAAAATGCAGTATATTATCAAAAGATTATACATCATGACCAAATAGGTTTTATTCCAGAAGATATAAGAATGGCTGAACATAAGTCAACAAATGCAATACATTACTTAAAAAGAAGCAACATTAAACCACAGGATCTTATCAATAGCTGCAGAAATATCTTTCAACAAAATCCCCTGCCATGCTTCCTACCTTTTCTGCTTGCACTTACTTCATTGTTTAACCCTTAAGTTCTTGATTTCCATTCAGCTGTGTTATGCCTCCCCATTTTTATTTCTTCTTGTGAGTTTTTACACTAGGGAGACTATATGATATTTACACATGTATGACTAGTTTATTTCACTTATGAGTATATTAAAAAAAGGTAAAATAAAGAAAAATAATATTGAGAGAATTTGTTCTATTACCTTTCCTAATTGCAACTTTTGGTGATTTGTTTCTTCGTTTATTGAAGCTACCACCAGGGGTCCTTTTATTACTTTAGCATACCTTTATTCCCACTCAGCTTCTTTATATGTCTTTTCTATACTGTAGCCCAACAGTGTGGTTACTTTAATACTGTTTTGAACATTGCGTTTAAAACTAGGGAAATACAGAACAGAAAACTCTATGCCATTATTTATTTCATATGTTTGTCTTTATCTACTGTCATTCTATTTTATGTGGATTTTAGTTCTTTTGCATTTATATCCTTGTAGTATTTCTGGTCTACTTGGTTTGCTAGAAGCAATTATTTTCAGTTTTTTGTTTTAAATCTGGAAATGCTGCATTTTTCTTTAAAATGGCATTGCTTTATATAGAATTTCTTTTTATGCACGTGAACATGTATTTATTATACAGTAATAACAACTTTGAAATGTAGAGCAAATTACATCGTCCATTGTGTTTTTTATGTTGCTAAATAGATACGCATTCGGTACCACCATTGGAACTACAAATTAAAACATACCTAAGCCTCACATTTTTGTTGATCTTTCAACACATTGCAATTTTTACCATGATGTTAGTACAACAATAATACTAATATTAATACACAGTTGTTTGTGTCATCCAACTATCAATTGCTGCCTAAAGCACTCATTTTTCATAGTTTATGAAAGTCATATCAATATTAAACAATTTAAATTTCTTAAACGTCTTCTATTTCTTTTAATTTTTATTTTCATTATTTATTTAATTAATTTAATTTTATTTTTTCTTGTTTCAGAACTTTTGTTTGTTTGTTTGTTTATTTATTTTTATGGCCAGCTCAGTCTGCCGTGAGGGCAGGGCTGGCGCAGCATGTGGTGCCCGGGATCGAATCTCGGTCCCTGTAGCCACCTAAGCTTTCCTAAGCAGGCGCTTTTGACCACTGAGCCATCCCGCCTGGCCCCTCTTTTAATTTTTAAATTCATTTTAATGAGAAAATAAAATAGCAATGAAACAGTTTAAACAAAGGTTAGCAGGACAGTTACAATAATTAATACACTGCATTGTTGTCTTTGTAGTGGTTATTCAGAGGACAAGTTGCAGACATGATATCTTGTCTAAACAACACTGAACTAAGAGAAATTAGTTGTATATCTATCCTAATAAATATATACATATTATGTATACATATTTCACTACAAATTGGGTATTTATATTCTCATTTTATGTTTTCTTTTGTTAGAGATGGGTGTTACTTTGATGTTAGTTAAACTGTATTTTGAGAAGATTTTAAAGGATCTTTTGCTACTTGAAGCCAGTTCAAATATTGTAGGTACTTAAATTCAGCAAAATAACTCAACATAGTCCAATATTCCATGATAGTAGTGAGTTATCAGCAGAACTGGCAATTGTCAGAAGTTGTTGACTTGAGCCTTTTACAGCTTAGCATATTAATATGGCATTACCTTTTATACTTTGTGGTTACACTTTTCTGCTGGATGATTAAGACCAAGTTAAAGCAAGATCTATATAACTAAAATTGTAACTTTTATATCTGACAAGGTCAGACAAGTCCCATCAGGATTCACCCTGGAACCATGTACAGCATTTTATAGATCTTTTGTCAGTGTCAGCCATCTGGATGAGTCACAGCCATTGCTAGACCAATTTGCTGTCTATGAAAACCTGAGAGAATATTTTCTTTCTAGGTGACTCTCCTTATGCACACTATACATCATCAGCCCCTTTCCACTGTGGCCCCATAATCTCCTGAACAGAAAATTTGGGAAACCACTGAGTTACAGAATGTCACAGCACAGGTCCTGAAACCTCACTGAACTTGAAGGTTTAGGTGCGATACATTAGGTATCCTACAAGGCCCTCTATTTCTCTATATTGTGGTCTGTAAACCTCACTTAACTATCAAGAAGAAAAGCTTAATGATATTACCTAAAACAGAGGCACTTGGGCTTAATATTACTATCTGTCTGAATATCAAACACCTCAGACATAACATGGAACTGGTATTTTCTAACAACCATGGATATTTTAAATTGAAATACTATATAGCATTTTTAGCTGATCATATTCTTTTCCCATTTAAATATGTCAATTCACTGATTTATTTTCATGTTTTCTAACAAAAATTTCTTTTTAAAGTTTATCTAAATTTTGAGTTCATGCTGTAGATAGTTTTCTAGTTCTTTGAGTTTATCATATGTAGAGTTTATAAAGCTTTTGTATATGTGAATTAATGCCTTTTAAAACAATTTATTATTTTCACCAGATTAATACATTGGGCCACTATTTCCTCAAATATTCCTTTGAATTATTTTTATCTGCCTCCTTCTCTAATTTACTTATGGAATTTTGATATGTATTAATTGATTTATTTGATGATATTCCACAGGTCTCAGAATTTATGTTTCTTTCCTCTTTATACTATTGTATTACCTGGAAATTTTTATCTATTTTATCTTCAGGTTTAGTGCGATGTGTCTCAATTTTCTCTTTTGTAATGAACTAAATTTCAGTAGTTGTATTTTTACCTCTAAACTTTCTATATGATCATTTTGATAAAATTGTTTGATATAATATTCTGTTTCTGGGGAGAAATTATTTTAATAAAATTGCTAAAATACCGTGTTATAGAGTGGGGATATAGTGTCACAACTTCTGCCTGGCAATCTCATGGTTCTGAGTGTTTTTTTGTTACTTTTAATAAGAAATAATAATGAGACAGTTTCAAAACATATTAGTAGTACAGTCACAATAATTAACATAATGCCGATCATTGTCTTTGCAGGAGTTATTCAGAGTATAGGATACAGACATGATAATTTTTCTAATCACTATTGGTACAAAAAGCTCTCATTGAACTAAGAGAAAGTAGGTAGTTGCATACATACTTCGATATTCCATAATAGTAATGGGTTATTGGCAGAACTGGCAATATCAGAAGCTGTTGATTTAAGCCTTTTACAACTCAGTATACCAATCTAACTTTATTTTTTATGCCTGGTGGTTAAACTTTTCTGGTGGGTGGTTAAAGGCAAGTTAAAGCAAGACATATATAACAATACATGTAACTGTTGTGTGTCATAAGATCAAATCCCCTCAGGATTTACCTTGAAACGATATATAGCGCTTTGTAGAACTGTTGTCAGTGTCAACTGTCTGGATGAGTCACGGTCATTGCTTGACCAGTTTGTTCTCTGTGAAAGCCTGAGAGAATGTTTTCTCTCTAAGTGACTATCCTTATGCGCACAATGAATCATCGATTCCTTTTGTTTGTGGCCCCATAATCCCCTTGAACAGCGTATTTGGGACACCATTGACTTATAGGTTACAGCACAGATTCTCTTATGACCTAAGTCCTCACTAGGGTAAGGAAGGGTAAGGACCAAAATATTGGCTATCCTTGTAGACCTTCTTTATCTCTAATATTTTTGGTCTGTAAAGTTACATTTTTAACCCTCCATAAGAGAAGCTTAGTGATAATATTACTCTATAACACATGTACTTAACATCACTGTCTTTCTGAATATTAAACATCTTAGTCTTAACATAGAATCAGTATTTTCCATCAATCATTGATATTCCAATAAATCCCTATAGAATGTGATAAAAACTGCTACACATTTTTACACAAAAATTCAGAAATTTAAGCATATATAAAATTATAGCCTGTCAATTCTATGGCATTTTCGTAGTTTCTTACTCTAATTTAATACCCTTTTTATTTTCTTGTAAACCAACCATTTACTTGAGAGAGAGTATAGCAGTAACTGAAATTGCAGCAGAAGCAGCACACATGTAAAAGACCAGAATGACAGGCATTTCAAACATAGTTTTAGGGTTGCACATTGCTATCCTTAGTGTCAAAAGCCTGTTGGAAATTCTTAGGACCATCATCTAATTCATCCTGTGTATATAAGTGCATGGTTTGCCCCTGCCATGCTGTCTATTCTTTCTGCTTTCAGTTCCTCCATTGTTTAACCCTTGAGTTCTTGATTTTCATTCAGCTGTGTTATGCCTTTTCATTTTTATTTCTTTTTTTGCGTTCTTACATTAGGGACACTATATGATATTTGCACATATAGGTCTGGTTTATTTCACTTATAAGTATATGTTCAAGATATACCCTCTTATATACGAAGTCTTCTAGTCTATCATTCTTTATAGCTGAGTAACATTCCATTGTATAAAAATACACCATCATTTTGAACCATTGTTCAGATGAAGGGCATTTTGGTTGTTTCCAAGATTTGGCGATCACAAATTGTGTTGCTATAAACATAGGTCCACACATATCAATATCATATGATGTCTTCAGGTCTTCTGGGAAAATTACCAGGAGGGGGATAGCTGGTTTGAATGGGATTTCCAGTAACAGTTTGTTGAGGTATCTTCACAGTGCTCTCCATAATGGTTGCACCAGTCTACCTTCCCACTAACAGTGGAGAAGTGTTCCTTTTTCCCCACAGCCTCTCCAACATTTGCTGTTGATTTCTTCAGGATAGCTATTCTTTCTGGGGTGAGATGGTATCTAAGTTGTTTTAATTTGCATTTCACAGATGGCTAGAGATGTGGCACATTTCTTCATGTATTTATGATTTTGAATTATTTCTTCCCCTGAGAAATGTGTGTTCATTTTGAATGCTCATTTCTTCTTGGGTCTTTGAATTTTGGGACTCTAATGTTTATTAGTTCTTTATAAATTTTAGATAGAAGACCTTTGTCTGAATACTTATCAGTCAAAATTTTTTCAAAATCTGTGGGTTGTTTCACACTGTTGGTAATTTCTTTCGATGTGTAAAAACTTTTCAGCAAGAGGCCATCCCACTTGTTCATTCTTTCCAGTATTACACGTGTAGTTCTATTTTTGTCCATGAACAGTTAGCCTACCCCATTGTCTTCAAGATTTCCTCTCACTTTCTCTTCCAGGACATTTAGTGTTTCTTTAAATCATTTTGACTTTAGCTTAGTGCATAGTCATAGACCTTGGTCAAGTGTTAGTTTTCAGTATGTAAATGTCCAGTATCATTTGTTAAAGAGGCTATTTTTGGGTAAACATGTTTGACCACTTTGTGAAAGATAAGGTGGCTTCACGTGTTTGTATTTGCTTCTGCATCTTCCAGTCTATTTCATTGATCCTCAGGTCTATTTTTTTGCCAATACCATACTGATTTTATCACTGTAGCTTTGTAGTAAAATTTTAGGTCAGGAAGTGTAATGCCTCCAGCCCTGTCTTTGTTTCCCAGGACTGTCTTTGGTATTCTCAGTCTTTTCTGGTTCCAAATAAATTTTAGAAATGAATTCTCTAGGTCTGTGATGTATGTTGATCGTATTTTGATAGGGATTGCATTAAATCTGTTTAACAATTTAGAGAGTATAGCCATCTTCACAATATTGGTTATTCCTATCCAGGAGCAAGGAATAACTGTCCAATTTCTAAAATCCTCTAGGATTTCTTTCTTCAGAGTACTGTGGTTTTCACTGAATGAGTACTTTACTTCATTAGTTAGATTAATACCACTATTTTATTTTCAGTGGTGCTATAGTAAAAGGTATTTATTTCCCTAATTTCTGTCACAGTGTGTTTGTTATCTGTGTAGAGGAGTGCTATTGAATTTTGTGTGGTGACTTTGTATCCTGCTGTGCTCGGAAATTTGTGTATTTATTCCAGTAGAATATTTTGGGTCTTTGAAGTGGACTATCATGTCATATGTGAATAACGACAGTTGAACTTCTTTACCTATTCTTATTCCTTTTATTTCTCTCTCTTGTCTAGTGGCTGTCGCTAATGATTGCAGAACTATATTGACCAGGAGTGCTGATAGAGGACATCCTTGCCTTATACTAGGTTGAGAGTACATGACTTCAATATTTCCCCATTTTGAGTTGTGTTAGCCATTGGATTGTCATAGATGGCTTTTATAAGATTCAGGTGGAGGCCATCTATTCCAATTTTCTGTAGAATTTTGGAGATAAATGAGTGTTGGACTTTGTCAAAAGACTTTTCTGCAGCAATTGAGATGGTCATGTGATTTTTGGATTTGGCTCTATTAATACAGTGTGTTACATTTAAAGATTTTCATATATTGAACCATCCTTGCATTCCTGGGATGAATCCTACCTGGTCATGGTGTATAATCTTCTTGATATTGTGCTGTATTCTATTGTTGAGAATTTTATTCAGGAGTTTTGCATCTATGTTCATGAAAGAAATTTGGCTTTAGTTGTCTTTTTTAACTGCATCTTTCTCTGATTTTGGTAGTAGTGTAATGCTTGCCTCCAGGAATGATTTTGGGAGGACTGTTTTATTTTCAATTTTATTGAAGAGTTTGAAGAGTATTGGGATTATATGTTCTGTAAATACCTTGCAGAATTCAGTGGTGAATCCATGAGGACTGTATCGGTCAGGGTTTTACTAGAGGAACAGAATAGATATAATATAAGGAATGGATATTAACACCAAATATACAATCTATAAGAAATTGTAAGATTGGCTTACAATAGCCACAGAGTCAGATGAGAAAGCGCGCACAGGGCGTCTGCACACTCCGGACTGAAGGATTCAATCCCGAGGCTTGGACTCACTGCAGCACTCCGTGTAAGTCTCTGTCGGCTGACGGGTCCGTAATGGAGGACTGAAGTTTCTGTAGTTGGAGGCTGAAGAGTCTGCGGCGGAAGGCGAGAGGTCTAAGCTGGAGGCCGAAGAGTCTGCGCTGCAAGC
>PVJA010032138.1:0-24355 GCA_004027025.1 Myocastor coypus
GGGAGGGAAAGAGCAAGGGAGGAAGGGAGGGAACGAAGGGAGAGGAGAGGGAGGGAGGAAGGCAGGAAGGGAGGGAGAAAAGGAGTAAGAGAAGAAGGAGAGAAAAGCAAGCGAGCCAGAGCCAGAGTCAGCCAGCCCTGAGCCCAGATGGCATTGCTAGGGTTAGAAGAGCGGAAAGCAGAGACTCGTGGCTGTCGGGTGCACAGCGGAGCAAACGGGCAGGGGAGGAAGCTGGAGCGAGATGGCTCGGGTATCCCAGGCCCTGCCAGGGAGCTCGTTCTAAACAGTGGGTTGGCCATTATCCAATTCAAAGAAGAGAAATAACATGATTTATATTATAAGAAGATAAATTGTTGCTTTTGGCAATGATAAAGCAGCCAACTATCTTCTAAGGGAGTGGAAAAGCTAGGGGGAAGGGAAGCCATTTCTTTGAACACTGAGAGCCACCAGGGATCCAGGATTCTCAGGGACATCATACCGGAGAAAGGAATTGCACAGCAGCGGCTTCAGCGTTCTCCTTCTTGTTCTCTTGGGAGCCTACATTGACTTATAAATGATAAAACACTGTAGCAGTCGGTATTTACTAGAGGAACAAATTTAATGCAAGATGTATAAATCCCTCAAAGCGTGCACGGCTGGCTGACAGTGGCTGCGCACGGTCGGATGTGGCCGAGTGCAAAGACCTGTCTGCTTCCTGGGCAGCCGCGGATCCAGGCGAAGGCTCACCACGGCACGCTGTGTGAATCCGCGTCCAGGGGCCCAAAGGTCTGGAGCTGTAGGCTGCGGGGTCTGTGCCAAAGGGGTGACGGCCAGATGACTCTCACGGTGGAGGCACAGAAACAGCCCTTACCCACTGCCCTTTTGTGCCATTCTCGTGATGGTCCTTACTAGCGTGGTCGCCCACACCCAGAACTACGTGGAGCTGACTCTGCAGGGCTTTTCTCACTCAGCTTCACACCGTCAGTCAGCTATTGCAAAGCCCATAAGATGACGCGAAGGCAAATAGAAAGCAGTAGTGCACTAGCCAGCCAGGTGTGGTGGGCGTGCCTGTGACGCAGCACTTGGGAGGTGGAGGCAAGAGAGTGCCATGAGTCTGAGACCAGCCTGGACTACACAGAAAGTTCTAGGCCTCTCTGAGGTACATAGCACAAGCTTGTCTCAAAAAGAAACAAGCCAGGAATAGCTGAAGAGATAGGGTTGCTGAGCGGCAGTTTTGGCAGGCTCAAGAGTGCAAATATCCTAAGCCGAGTCAGAGCAGCGTAAGGAATACCTAAGAAGGCAGCATGTCTGACTGAACTGTATTTACTCCAGGGACAGGAAGTGAGGTCACAGTCAACAGTCAAACCGTGCAATAGTAGACCGAAGAGAAAACCTACGTGAGCACTTCAGAAGACACACACACACACAAATTTTCCTTTTATAAAATTCAGCATCTGATTCTAATAAAAAATACTTTCAAAAAATTAAAAAAATAAACAGCCCTAATAAATTATATGTTTAGAAATGAAATTACGGCAAACTATGCTATGATGAATCATGAGAGCCTTACCTGAGCACAGACGGGGAAGGAAGAAAATGCTGCCCAGAGTTGACCTGGGAGCCCATAAGTGCAGAGAGGCTAGGGTAGCAAGGCAGAGACACTAGGATCCACAGAAGGGAGGGAAAGTGCCTGTCTGCAAAGATGTAATCATGTACATATGATAATAGAATTTAGCAAGTTTTCTAGATACGAAGCATAAAGAATTTCAACTGTATTATACACTAGCAGCAAAAAAATTACAGGATGATTATTAAAAAGATAATTTGAATGAATCCAGTAGCATGTAAAAGGGATTAGAAATGAGGACTAAATTATATTTTCAAACAATATGAAGAGGAAAAATTTAATATCTTTATCCAAAGATTAACCCTGCACTATACATAATGTTGATGTGTGTCTTAGTTACATTTTACTCATTACTGGGACAAATATCTGACATGCAAAATGAAGGAAGGAAAGATTTATTTAGCTCACAGTTCACGGAGGTTTCAGTCCATATTCGGCTGGCCCAAGGCTGAGTGGAGTAGGACAGAGAGCAGCCAGTTCATGGCAGCGGAACAGCAACAAAATGGTGACAGAGGCAGCCAACCAAACACGGCAGCAGAGCAACAGCTCTAGTCTGTCTCTCTGTCTCTCTTTATATTCCTACCAGGCTTTCTGCCTTAGGATATCCACTCTAGACCACACCCATAATCTCAGAAGTACTCAGACCGATAATCCCATCAGTACTAAAATACATAGTCCCAGTGACTCATGAGTCAAGTCTCAATCTGTGGAAGTCCCTGCCCAGTGACTACATGAGTCTTTGGGGGGACAACTAGACATAAACCATAACAATGTGGAATGGATCATAGACCAAAATATAAGCACTAAAAGTATAAACACTCTGGATGAAGAAAGATATAATAACGTTTTTATGACTTTGTAATTATCAGAATTTCTTAGCTGTAACACTTACATCAGGGGATAAGCTGATCCTTACAAAATTTAAAAACTTGACCTCTTGAAAAAGATAGCTCTACAAAAATTAAAGTGAAGCCACAAAACAGAATAAAATATTTTAAAATGCTTCATAGTAGAGTATTAAATCCAATAAATATAAAGAACTCTTACCAATCAATAATAAGAAAGTCAATAAGTGCATGGTTAGTTATGGAAATAGTTCACGGAAAGACAGATGGTCACTGTCGCTAGTAAAATGCAAATTTCAAAGAGAAACAGTGTCAAATCTTATCAACTACCATGAAGTACAAACTCAGACGCACTATGATGGCTAAAACAACACATACACGACACATGAGGAGAAGTTCTGTTGGGAACAGGATGAAGCCAGAGCACTTCTCCATGGCTGGTGGGAATGCAAAGGTTACAGCTATTTTAGACAGGAAGTTGGCATTTTCTGACAAGCATTGTTCATGACTCAGCAATTCCTCTTCTAGATTTTGGCGTGCAAACTCCTAGGGAAATGAATGAAGCGTATGCCTGCACAAGTGCAGCTGGTGGCTCACAGCAGTGTCATTTGCCCTGGATGGACTCAAGAAGCTGTCTAAATTTGACTTATAAGTTACTATGTGATAATTTCTGTGTTCATATAAGGAAGGCCTACTTGCTATTTTAAAGGGACCAAGCACAGGTGCATGACTGGTGAGCATGGCCTTTAGACGCAGTAAGGTAAGTGAATTAATTCAGGTGCAAAGACTGTACTCTGTGGTCCCGCTTATGAAATTTCTATGGCAGGTAAGAGGGTAGAGAGGCTAACTATGTCAACTTTGCCTTGGCAGGTCTAAGAAATTACCATGGGGGGCAGTTTAAAAGGTTAGAGATGACACGTTAGACTTTTGCAGAATATGAACGCATGAAGTTGAAGATGGACTAAATGAAAGGGTGGATTAGTAGATTGCTATGGTTTATGTCTAGTTGTTCCCCCAAAGCTTCATGAGTCATGGGGCGGAGACTTCTAGAGTTTGAGACTTGATCCATGATCCACTGGGATTGTATATTTTAATATTAATGAGATTATGGGTCTGAGTACTGCTGGGGATTATAGGTGTGGCCTGAGGTAGAGAGGCTAAAGCAGAGAGCCTGATGTAATTTAAAGAGAAACAGAGACAGGGTCAAGCTGTTGCTGTCTGCTTCCCTGGTTGGTCAGTTGCCTCTGTTGCAATTGTTGCTGTTCCATGGCCATGAACTGCTGCTCTCTGCCCTCTTCCACTCGGCCTTGGGCCAGCCAAGTATGGACTGAAACCTCCAGTAACTGTGAGCCAAATAAACCTTTCCTTCCTTCATTTTTGGTGTTGGGTATTTGTCCCAGCAATGAGTCAAGGGTAACTAAGACATAGATTAATAGGCTGAATAACTCAGAGTGGTCGCGAGTTCAGTTTTCTTCAGTTTGGCATCTAAGTTCAATGCCATTCCAATCAAAATACTAGACTGGAAAGGACCAGTAACAAATTCTGGAGGGGCTGTGGGCAGAAAGGAAGCCTTTCCCGCTGTGGGTGGGAGTGCGGACTGGTGCAACCACTGTGGGAATCAGGGTGGAGATTCTGCACAAAACCAGGACTAGAGGTCCCATTCCCCGTTGGTGTTCCCATTCTGGGTATTTTTTATGAAGGATTAAAAATTCTTACCACAGTGATATACATGCACCCATATTTATAGCAGCACCTTTTGTCATAGATAAATCTTGGGAACAACCCAAATGCCCATTGGCTGGGGTAGGGATCGAAAAGGTATTGCACTTTTATACAGCGGAGTACTACTTAGCTATAAAGAAGATTAACTTGAAGCTTTTATAGGTAAAGGAATGCAAGTAGAGGCCCTACTCATAAGTGAAATAAATCAGACCTACCTGTGTAAACACTGTCTTGTCTCCCTAACGGAAGAGCCTGATAGCGTAGGAAGAGCCTTTTCCTGTGAAAAGGAACGAAACTGCTCAATAGAAAAGAACAATCGGGGTGAGGGAGGGGAGAGAAGAAAGACGGAAGGAGGGGAAGCCATGGACACACATCAGGTGCCTAAGACAATTACATTACCAATTTCTATTGGTTTATTGAAAGGAATAGTTAATGCTTAATTTTTTTAGACCCATTTTGCCTGCTTATATCTGTCAATCTGAACAAGTACTTTGAAGGCAATGGTATGCAGTATAATAATCATTGTTGAATTTTTATAATCTTGCTTTGTGAAATTCTGTACTGCTTCCACTTTTTAAATTCTCTTTAAAGTAAAAAAAAGGGGGGGGGCAGCCAAATAGCTCTGTGGACTAAAGCACCTGCAAGCAGGCGCAGGGGCCTGGGGATTTGATTCCCAGGCCTGCCATGCCAGCTCCCCTACCCACCCCCCGGGGCGCACTGAGATGGCAATTGAGACTGGGTGTGGTGGTGCGCACCTGTGATCCCAGCTCTTGGGAGGCTGTAGACAGGCAGATCACTACGAGTCCGATCTAGTAGTGAGACCCTGAACACCCTGTAGACCCTCCCTCCCCCCCAGAAAAAAATTAAAGTTAAAAAAAGTCTGAAAAAAAGAGAAGCAGCCAGAATAAACAAACCAATAAAAATGTAAGATAGATTAGTGGCAGCTCTGGGCTTGTTCAGCTTGATGGAGTTCAGAGGAACGAAGGTAGCAGCTAATTTGTATGAGGTCTCTTTTTGTTGTGACCAAAATGTTCTGAAATTCGATGGGAGTGCAGCATTAAAAAAAAATTAAAATTAGGGAAGGATTCGGGTGTCTCTTACAGTTACGTAGGTGGATGACCATCCCGGATGCAGGATGCTGGTGTGCTGGGAAGACATGGACAGATCTGTGGGGTGTCCAGCGGGACAGCTGCACACAACTCGGGGACTGACTCCATATGAAAGTGTTATTGGCTAAGTCGTGGACCCTGAAGAATCTTTTAAGTTCTGAGCCGCGTTGCCCCAGAGTGTGACTTTATTTGGAAAGATGACAGTTGCAGATATAATTAATGAAGACAAAGTCAGACAATAGCAGGACAGAGCCTTAATACAATGGGACTTACTAGAAGCAAAGAAAAGCCAGAGAGATACAGCCACCAGAGAGAGTGCCACATGATCCATGGCCACAGAGGCAAAGACTGGGTTGACCCCGAAGCTGGGGTGCCAAGGATGGCCCCTCACCACCAGAAAGGAGGAAGAGGCTGAACAAATGCTTAATGGATGGCACCAAATTTTACATGGATCATCAGACCAGAATCTGAAATTTTAACAGCCTAGATGCTGGTGCTTTTAGCAACAGTACAGCATAATGCATCCACTGTTAGATATTTTTCTTATAAAAATATTTTGTTCTTCATTTTTCTTTTGGCCAGTATTTCTCCTACGTATCCTTGACCAGTTACAAAGACACCGTAGAGCATTTCCGTGAAGGGCTCTCAGCGTCCCTTTGAATTATTTGGACGAGTGGCAGCAGCGGGGCAGGTTGATATGAGCAACGATCATGTCCCTTCTTGTTTTTTCCAGCTTGTGGGGCACAGCTGGAAGTGGAACCCAGGGACACAGCCTCTCTATTTTATTATACTTCAGGAGCTCCGGACAAGGACACAGGGTCCCTGCAAATGAGCTACCTTTCCCTTCCTGTGCCTCGTTTCTGAGGCCCCGGGGTGTCTGCTAAGGCCTGTGTTCTTTTAATCTTTTCTTGGCAATGGGAGATGGAGCCTCGTCAGGAGCTTCTCTCCGGGCCACCATGAAATGGAGAGGGCGGCTTGTGAGCGGAAAGGTGGCGCGAAGGTTCTGCCAGCCCGGTTCTCGGCCACGTCCTCCTGCTGTAGTGGCGCTTGGACGAGGCCAGCAGATCTCGCCCAGCGGGACATATATGAACTGGAACAAACTTTCTCATTGTGTTTCTTCCTGCTGCGACAGCCAGGAACGTTTCTGTGTGGGGCAGAGATGTGTCACTAATCCATCGCCCTGCCAGCTGATGGGTTTCTTTCTTGGCTCTGGAAGAAAAAAAAAAAAAGTCTAACCTAGCACTTTAAATACTCAGTGTGATCAGAAGGCAAAAATATGAATGGATTTTGTAACTCCTATTGATACTAATTTCTATTTGCAGATAGTCCTGGACACAAATTCTAGAACATTAAATGTAAATGTACTTGTTCATGTGCTATAATACTGAACATCTATTTTGTCTCTGGGTAATTTTTCTTTCCTTAGTACAAAAGCTATTTCTACTTATTAAAAATAGGAATCGATTTTCCATTCTTATTTTTTTTAAACTTGCTTATTGTCCTCCCATTCTATTTCGTTTCTGCATTTTGACTCATGCATTCCAATATTATTTTCCTAAGGGTTCTGAAAGAATTGCATTATGGGTAAAGGGAAAGACGGGCAGATGTGGTAGTGGAGCGGCTACGTTAAGGCAGGTGCACTCAGAAAAGAAACTGATGCAATGAAGGGTTTCCTGCTGAGGACTTGGTTATGCTGCGCGTGGTTCCACCTGAACATCATATATCTTATTTTATAATTAAGTGCTTGATAAAACTCTAACTAAACAGTGTGAGCCAGAATACAGTTTTATTATTAAAGGACTCTATAATTTACAAATCATCTTTATAGATTGCTTGTTATATCAATGCTTAGTGCATTTTTCTGGATGGCTCTTTGACTTTGACTTTCATAGATTCGTTTCAGAGAAAGTACAAGAAATATTTTCAGAGTTTCATGATAATTTTAATGAATTATTTTAGAGATATTCCATCCTCACAATTAATGTGTTCTGAGAAGAAGTAGTTAAAATATTTTTCATATGTATACTTGGTTTTGAAGGGACATTGCTGAACTTTGTTTATGAGTGTATCATGTAAAGTTTTCTCGATGGGCAGGTGAATAAACCTCGTTTTGTTATTCTGTAGGTCTACTTCTTTTTGTGTTGACTTCAGGATCCAGCTGAAGAGAAACTGAGCACAAAGTAATTTTGGAATATGCAGGTTGGATACATAGGTACAGATACATAATAATGCATGTTTCACGCTATCAAATTGATTAGATAGGCACCCAGAGATTTAAAAGCTATATAACTTTAACAAAATAGGGAGAATTGGTAGAATTTCTTGTCTTTTTTTTTTTTTTTTTTTTTTCTTTTCACTATTTGTATGGAGCAAAATAATGGCTGACCTTGTGAATCATCATGGCCATCAGACAAGGTTTCCTTTTGACTTTGGTTGTACTGGAGATCAAACCTGGGGCCTCAGGAGTGCTAGGCAAATGCTCTGTCACTGAGCTGTGTCCCCAGCGCTCGTCAGAGTTCTTCGCTGAATTTCTTTCCCTCCTGCTAGTTTGTATTCCATATGGCAAGGAGACAAGTTTGCAAAATTGTAGTATCTTTACAAAAAGCCAGAAGCATATAGGTTCTGCGTGTGAAGTTGATCAGGTAGTTTGGATTTATGGGTTTGGTCAACCCAACAGGCTATGTAATTATACTATTATTTATTTAGTAAGCCCCCATTAAATCCCTGAAGCAGTGTATTCGTTAAAACCAGAATGGTTAAAGCCAGAGCTACCAACCTTGATTAAAATCTAGCTGTATCATTTAATAGCTTCTGTGGATGTAAGCAGCTTTTCAATACTCTGGCTTCCTTAGTTTCTTTGTATTCCAGAAAAAGAGAATTGTGATATCTTGCTGAACTTTGGGATGAATTGAGTGCACCTACTATGTTAAGAATTATATATGGTGGGCCGGCAAGACAGCTCAGTGAACTAAGCACCTGCTTAGGCAAGTACAGGGTCCTGGGTTTGATCCCCAGCTCCTCAGACTTCTTGGGCCCCTCCCTGGGCATGCTGAGCTGGCCACTGAGTCTGGGCGTGGTGGTGCACAGCGGTAATCCTGGCACTGGGGAGGCTGAAAACAGAAGCGGCACTACAAGTACGAGCTGCATAGTGAAACCCTGTACTAAATACTTTAAATTAAAAAAAAAAAATAAGAATTGTGTGAGGCATGTAGTGAGAACTTCACGTTAAAAAATTACAAAGTTGAATAATTGCCAACTTTTCCCCTTTGCTTGGTGGGTCACACAAGGAGCAGCATGAGGCGTGGCCCACTCAGGACACTTACGTGAGGGCACTGGCTCAATTCCTGGGTGTGGGCACACGGGGGACGAAACTCTCTGTACGGAATGAAGAGAAGTGGACTTTTAACTCTAGGGCATGAAAGAAGGCAAAGGACATCAGGTGGGAAGGTCTTACTGAAGATCAATGGTCACAGGGCTCTGGCTGTCCTGCGCCACAGTGGGCAAAGTCCCTGAGGTGTCTGGGGTGAATAGTGGGGTGTCATCAGATGTCCCTGTGTCTGGAAGATTCACGCTCCATTTTACCACATTCCTATGTCCTGTTTGCCAAGGGCAGCCATGGTGCTGAGCTGAGAGCAGCGCCCTCTGCTGGCAGAAGGTCCGGGTACCAGGAGGGTCATGTCTGCATGGAGTCTGACAGGCAGGCTCCAGGTTGACATCTACACTTGGGAGAAAAGATAAGGAAGAAATGCTCTTAAAAATTGTATGCTTGTTAGCCGGGCGTGGTGGCTCACGCTTGTAATCCCAGCACTTGGGAGGCTGAGGCAGGAGGATCAGTGCGAGTTCGAGACTAGCCTGGGCTAAAAAAGTGAGCCCAAGGCCAGCCTGAACTGCACAGTGAGGCCCTGTCTCAAAAAGACAAAAAAAAAAAAAAAAAAAAAGCGATTGCAAAAGTAGTACATATGGTGACATCTAGAAAATTGCAAGTCTTTACGCTGACCAGACCGTGATGCTATCTGAGATTTCTGTAGAGCATGTGAACGGTGCGGATGGAGGCAGGTGGGATAGTCGAGGCTGCTTACCTTACAGAAACAACCAATTTCCTTTTCGTTTAGGGTGTTCTTCACTCCTTCTTCCTGGAAGTCGTAGGGAGACTGGATCCTGCCCCTTTTGTGTAGTGCAGTAAAAAAACCTTTAACTTTTCCAATGGAGAAAGTACCATGGGGTATGAACAAATAACATCCTCTCTATTTATCCCGCTGAGACTTTTTGCCTCTCTAGTTAGAGCGATGGGTGAATAAAAATTAATTAGAAGCTGGAATCTGATTTTAAGATGGGATGTCAGACACATATATCAAGTTGTTAGGTTAGCTGTAAAGCATAACCTGGGATTTATATATTTAGAAGTCATAATAAATCTGTCTGTCATGAAAATCAGATTACCCGGTTTTGCATGCTAATGGCTAGGGTCTCCTGCAGCTGTGGGCTCCTCAGCAATTGCCCACTAACTCTGCTCCTGGCCGACTCACCATCTGCCTTGACCAAGTAGTGGTTCTCGCTCCCTGCTTAGCAAAGTGCCTACTTTAATAAATGCTTTTGGGCCTTTATAGAGAGGGAATGTCTTCCCCTGGAATATCAGAGCTACTTCCTAGGGCTGTCTTGGACTCTGTTTTCTCAACAATAATCAGTAAGTCTGTCAATCATTCCATTCCCTAGCCTAATAATTATTTCTGTGATATTCCTTGGGTACTTGTGGTGTGCCAGACTCTTTGCAAGGCGATGGGAACCTACCAAATGCGCCACTGCCCTTGTGGAGGGGGCAGGAGGCAGCGATGTGGAAGGAAGAAGAGATGAGAGGCCCCACCAGCACTCGGGGAGGCAGGAGTAGGGTCGGATGTCAGGAACCGCACTTGCGGGCATGTGGAAGGATGGCCTAGGGGCGGGTATCTTCTAGTTGAGTGATGGGAGTGAGCTTGTTGCTGGAGACGCAAGCTGGTGAGCTGCTCTTCCGTGCTGAGGAGACGTCACCTGCAAAGCTGGGAGGGTAAAGAGTGAGGCCCACTGCAGAGCTACTCTGGGGACTCGTGGTGTCGCCGTTACTGTCGCTTTGCTGAGACAGAACACCCACCCCCTGGAATTAAGGGAGAAAAGGCTTATTTAGCTCAGCACGTGCAAGGGTTAGTTCATCCTCAGCTGGCTCCAAGGCAGGGTGACATGGCAGGTAGACGTCGCAGAGGCGAAATGGCTTGTGACAGCCAATGTCACAAACAAGTTAGCACTGGGACCTTTCCAGTTATTTTCCTGCCCCTTTTAGACCCTATCTCTGCTACTGGGCTGGAGGTGGTGCTCGCACAGCCAGTAGACTCTTTAATCACTGCACTCTTAATCCTGAAATCATGCACTCTGGACACAGTCACCTCTGAAAAAGCCCTACCTATGACCGCCAGTGGCTGTGGGCAGTCATGTAGGCACAAGCGTGACAAGTGGTCAGAGAGGAGCCTGGAGCGGTGCAGGGCTTTATGGCTGGGGCTACATACTCACAATTTTTCTAAGGATGATAGGGCGTTATTGGAGGCTTTAAATAAGGCTGGGAGCCCTACTTCCGTGGGTGCCAAAAGCTGTGCAAGATTCCGTTTCACCTGGGGTGGCTGTCGTGCTTCTTATCAAGTGCTTGGAGGCTGCGCAGAGCGGTGCATCTTGCCCTTCTGAACTGGGTTTCTATTCCACCCCGCCAGGCTCTAGGCATGCCTGAGCTCTATGCTGTGCAAATGGCCTGTGGACCTCTGAGCTTCTACAAGCTATTGGTGAGCCGGCCAGATGGCTCAGCGGACTGAAGTGTCTGCTCAGGCCGAGCGCAGCAGCTGGGGTTTGACCCCCGGCGTGCCGTGCTGTCCCCACCTCCGAGTCACCCTGAGGTGGCGACTGAGACTGGGCATGGTGGTGCACGCCTGTTATCCAGTGCTTGGGAAGCTGAAAACGAGACTCACTACGAGTCCGATCTATGTACCCTGTGATACCCTGTAGACCCTGTACTGAATACAAACAGACAAGCAAACAAACAAATAAAAGCTATTGTCACTGCAGGCCAGTTGGCCTCTGGCCCCGGTGGGCCCCGGTGGCTTCTCGGGTCGTGTGCCTGTACTTTCTACATTCTCCCAGGTTCCAGTCAGGGAGAGTCCATTCCATACTGTGGCATGGTTCCTTTGATTCACGCCAGAAAGAATTCACCCTGCCTTAGATTTGCAATTCCTTATGTGTGGGAGTCTGTTTATTCTTCCATTAAATAAATGATGGTTGCTTCCGGACTCCATTCCAGGTGTGCTACAATGACCAACAAACCAAAGTGCCTGACTTCGTGCACTTTATTTTAATAATATAAACGTTTGCTCTTGTTTGCCTTGCGCGTAAGCGCGCTTCAGTGTTTCCTAGACTCACATCTCAGGTGCATGAAGATTGACCCCGTGGTCTTTGTGTTTGCAGAATAAATTTGTTTTGGCTGATTGAAGGAGGAATCAAAAGAGGCACAATGAATATTTGAAGAGAGATTTGAAACCATTCCATGCACTTTGGCATTGTGGTGAAGGCCCTGGCTTCGGAGCTTTGTTCTCCCAAGTTTGGACCCTGCCTCTCCCACTTCTTAACATGCAGCCTCAGAGAATGCCTTAACCTCTCTGAGCTGGCCGCTCTTCTATTCAGTAGTGCTGCTCTTTGGGTGGAACAGAGATTAGAAAGAAGATTCACCGGTGACCTGCCAACGTGCTAGGGACATAAACAGCGAGTATTACACTTTCTATGTATTATGTGTATCATTTTCCAAAATCTTTGAGTGTAACACTATGTGGAGGGCCAGGGAGCTAGCTCAGCAGCATATGCACCTGCCTGGTAAGTGCAAGGTCCTGAGTTTGATCCCCAGTCTTCAAAACAAACAAAAACAAAAACAAACACCAAAAACAAAACAAGAAAAACAGGGTGAAAGTTATATAGTCTTTTTGCTTTTAGAATCATGAAAATGCATAAACTAAAGTTTTCATGGCCCATCTGATACCTAATATCGTAGATTAAGCTTCTCTAAAAGACACAGCATGAGAGGATCTCGCTATTTTATCTGCCTCTTGATCTGCAAGGCTTGGTGAAGCCTGAGATTTTCTTTCTTTCTTTCTTTCTTTCTTTCTTTCTTTCTTTCTTTCTTTCTTTCTTTCTTTCTTTCTTTCTCTCTCTCTCTCTCTCTCTCTCTCTTTCTTCCTTTCTTTCTTTCTTTCTTTCTTTCTTTCTTTCTTTCTTTCTTTCTTTCTTTCTTTCTTTCTTTCTTTAACAACTGCTTACCAGCTACAGCTGAATATTCCGAAAGCAAACTTTAACTGGACATGGTCATGTTCTCCTTCAAGCCCTGCACTCAGGAGGCTGAGGCAGGATGACTTCTGCGAGTTCAAGGCCAACTTGAGATGCATAGGAAACCTTGTCTCAAAAAGACCCTCCAAACCGGGCATGGTGGCTCACGCCTGTAATCCCAGCACTTGGGAGGCTGAGGCAGGAGGATCAGTGCAAGTTCGAGACCAGCCTGGGCTACAAAAGGGAGGTGAAGGTCAGCCTGAACTGCATAGCGAGACCCTGTCTCAAAAAGACAAAAAAAAAGACCCCCCCAAATAGGTCAAGGATATAGCTCAGCAGCATGGTACATGTTTGGCAAGTGTGAAGCCCTGAGTTTGATTCCTGGTACAAGAAAGAAATACAAAGAAAGAAAGAAAGAAAGAAAGAAAGAAAGAAAGAAAGAAAGGAAAGGAAAGGAAAGGAAAAGAAAAACTAAATGAAAAGAACAGCAAAGAAAAGAAAGAAAACCAAGCAAGCTGATTTTGTTTTCTACCAGTTCCACCTCCTGGAGCTTCTTATTCGCTGTGTGGAGTAAGTGCTTTGCAAATTAGGAAGCTCAAGCATCTCCCCTGGGCATGCTTTTGGCATGACTCCATGATAGCTGGTAGGGGTTGAGGCAGGGGATTACCTGTTGGTCTACCTGGGTGGAGAATAAGCAGTGCTTGAACCTCAGATCTTCTGCCGGAAGCTGCAAGCCTGTAGACGACAGCGGGGTCAGGGTTCAGTTTCTTCCTCTGCAGAGGGATGATAAGAGAGGGTCTACCTGAAGAGCAGGGTGAGGTGCTCCGTACAGTTCCCGTGACCGAGTAGGCACTCAGTAACTGACAGAGCAAATACTGGAAAGTCGTAGCAGGGCACTTAACTGCCAACCATTGCCATGACATGTATATATCTATAATTTTTCTTATTTTACCACAGTGACTTTTTTTTCTGGTAGACTCAAAATTTGAAAGAGGAAAACCATCTCTCTAAATTTCTATAACAGACCAGCTAGACAGCTCAACAGGCTAAAGTTCCTGCTTTGGCAGAGCACAGCAGCCAGGCTTCGATCCTCAGAGTGCTGTGCTGTCCCCGCCCCCAGAACTCAGTGAGACCAAGACCGAGAAGGTCTTGAGCCTGGGTGTGGTGGTGCAAGCCCAAAGTCTGAGCTCTTGTGAGGCTGAAAGCAGGAGGATCACATGAGTCCACTCTACGTAGTGAGACCCTGTACAAAATATATACAAATAAACAAATAAATAAATTTCTATATTATTCCTCGGTATTACTGACTATGAAGTGGTGTTCGGATGTATACAGATTACAGCGCTTTACCTAGTAGCTGATGAGCATACACTTGCTTCTCACGTCATTCTTTACTACCTTTCCCTAACTTGTTCACCTGTCTCTATATCAAAAAGTTCTTTTTTGTGTTCTGTACTATGAGATTTGGTAGAACGCCATTCTGTGTGTTCTCTTCATATCTTCCGATTCTCTGAAGAATTTGATGATTTTTAGCTTTGTAAGCAATGGTCCTCCTTCCAACCATCCCAGATGTGTTGGATTCTAAAGCTTTAGTTCTTTAACTTACTAGAAAATAATTTATGAATGGAATTCCCCAACAGCTGGATACCATGAACTATTTTCTTTTATTTCTCTTTTTTTTTCTTCCATGAACTATTTTCTGAGCATATTTGTATATCTAAATATGTAGATGTGTGCTTATTTCTGCTATTAAAAACAAATAACCCTCATGGCATTTCTCAACCTTTGGAGGCAGGAAGAGAACGTAGGCCCATGGGCGGTGAGGACGTGAGGCTCCATGGAGGACAGGAGGCCAGTGCAGTAGCTCTCCCCCAGCACATCCGGGGGATGTCGGAGCCTGAGGGAAGCTCCTACTGTGCGCAACTTCTTCCTTGAAGGGAGCTTCAGCGGGGCTAAGAGATTTTTTTAGATGTATTTCATCCAGGGTCTACAGGGTCTCACTGCACAGATCAGACTTGTAGTGATTCTCCTGTTTTCAGCCTCCCAAGCACTAGGATTAGAGCTGTGTGCCACCACACCCAGTCTCAGTCCTTGTCTCAGTGCATGCAGGGGCAGGCACGGCGTGCCAAGGACTGAGCTGTCATCCCTGTGAAGAGAATTCTTTTTTTCCTGGAACGCTGGGAGCCACTCTTTCCTTCCCTTCCTTCAATCCCAAACCCGCTCTTTGCTCAGTTTTTCTCAAAGCAAAATGCTTGCCTTTCTTGTCCTGACCGCTTTTATGTGAGACTGAAGCTAGCCTGGCTTTCTCTAGGTCTGGTATCCCTTAGCCAAAACTTCTGGCTTGATGCTTGTCTCGAAGGGTCACAGTCCAGGGCCCTTGGAGGTCAGCTGTGAGGAGGCTATTTCTGAGCAAAAGGAATTAGATACATTCTGTGCTTCCTGGAAACTCAGTCCTCGCCCATCTTTAGTTTTCCCACTTGTGATTAAGACCTATGAACGGGAGATACTCGTCTTCAGTTTTTTGCTTTAGCAAAGGCACCACAGCGCCTCAGAGATTGATGAGCAACGTGACTGAGGCACGCTACAGAGGTGCCCTCTCTGCACTCCAGCAGGAGCCACCGGACGTTACCATGGAGAGGGTGGCGCCTCTCCGCTGAGAGATCCCAGCATTTCCCGTGAGATCTTTCAGTGCTCAAACCTTGAAGGGACTTGGAGAATGTTACAGTGCAAGGTCAGAAGTCCCTGCCTTGGTCCAGTGAGGCAGAGCAGTGGCCCGGCGTGGGCACACAGGTCGCGGTGTCCACCCCTTAGCCATCACACAGAAGCCGCACAGCTGGTGATCTCATCCGGTCCACACCGCTCCCCTTCTAGGGGGAGCACAGCCACGCTTGCAGGGAGGGGTCTTGCTTCCCCGAATCATTCAAATACCCCTAAGAAAAGACTCAGTGGTTCTCTTCTGGACAGTAAAGGAAGTCCCTCAGATACATGGGTCCGTTGTTTTTTACGGACTCCTGGAGGCTTAAGGGGTCTTGCGCGCTTCTGCCCATTCCCACTTGCTATTTATGCTCTCAAAAAAATAAAATAAAATAAAATAAAATAAAACAAAGTGACTTGCCGTGAGGAACAGTTCCTGGAATGTCCAGCTTGGTGCATACCAATCACGGCCTCGTGTCTAATAATCCATGCCTGGACAACGCAGCTTGTTTGCTGTAGGTACCCACTGCCATGTCTAGCACGAACTGCCCTTTGTTTTCGCCGGTATTTCCATGAGCACTTTAGCTACTTTGCCCCTGGCTGGGGCAATACTGAAGAGCTGGACGCTGGGGGCGGTGATGAACTGCGGCCGTCTCTGTGCTGTGTCGTTTTAGCCACCTCGGCTCCGGCCTCGGTTATTCAAATTGCTGGTCATTGCAGTTATGTCGTTAAGCGGAGGTGTGGCGAGATGACCCGCAGTGAGCCCCACGTTCTGGGCTGGGGAGCAAGAGGCACGGAAAGGAAACACGCGAAGCCGCTCCTCAGGCTTGGACGCTCACGGATTCTCCGCAGCAGTCGGAGAACGATTCTCAGCTCCCTGAATTTGTGGCACCTTCGTCCACAGCCACAGATAATGCTCCAGGCTCTTGAAGTGTAACATTGCGCTATTTACTGAAGTAGAACACGCTGAAGCCCATCACGAGCTGTTTTGTTCTTCCACCTCTGGACCAGATACGAAAGGACATAGAAAGAGAAGGGTGGGTTATGGGACCCGAATAAAGGGATTGCCCAGTGATTTGACTCTGATAAATGTCATTTTTAGACAAGTCCATACTATATCACCTAGAACTCCAATATGCCAAGGGCCTGGCAGGCTTCATGGCCAGGCTAAGACTCACAGTCACGGCGGTCCTTGCGTATTCAAGTGGCAAATGCTTTCTTTTGGTCCCACAGCATTCAGCCCCCGTAGCCTAATCTATATGGGGGCCCTCTTGCAAAAACATGGTCCTTGGCAGGCTGTTCAAGACCATCATGGAAGGAGAGATTGGAAGAGGTCTTTCTTACTTATGGTATTTTTAGAAGGCCTAGAATTCCTTCTTTGCAGGATGTACTCTATTGCAGCCCACTGCTTTCCTTGGAAAACTTTCACCACCATTTATGGAGGCCTTTATATTACAAGTGGGGAAGTGGGTGCCTCTGTGCCTGTATTGGAAAGAGAGGAAAGTTCTATTCTTTTTTTCTTGTCATTTTCCCTATAAACATACACATGAAAAACAAGTGTACATTGTATACTAAGTAAGAGATACATATACACACTTAATATATATTTACAAATAGAGATAATATATATTGGCAGGGGATTAAAGTACCTGAAAGCAGGCACAGGGGCCGGGGTTTGATCCCCAGGCCTGAAGTGCCAGTTCTACCCCTGGACATGCTGAGACAGCAATTGAGACTGGCTGTGGTGGTGCGCGCCTGTAATCCCAGCTTTTGGGTAGCTGCAAACTGGCAGATTACTATGTGTCCGGTCTAGTAGTGAGATCCTGAA
This sequence comes from Myocastor coypus, assembly GCA_004027025.1. Taxonomy (NCBI): domain Eukaryota; kingdom Metazoa; phylum Chordata; class Mammalia; order Rodentia; family Myocastoridae; genus Myocastor; species Myocastor coypus. Next base: position 17,131 of record PVJA010032138.1, read on the forward strand.
CACCCTGTAGACCCTTCCCTGAAAATATACAAATATATATATATATATATATATATATATATATATATATATATATATATATTAGATACATATAGATATAGAAATGAAGACTTCTATGTCATGGGCTTTGTTTTCTGGGACTTGGCATCATTTCTGCAGGTTATGTTCAGATGGAGTGACAGAAATCCAGCTCAACTGACTTAAAACACAAATGGTAAATGTAGATAAAAATAAGGGTAAATAAGGATTTATGTAGACTAAGATAATTGTGCAACAATCCAACGTTAGTGAGAACTAAGGTTCTCTTTGCTATTTTTCTGTCCTCTTACGGCATCTGTTTCCCCCACAGGCTTGTCCCAGTTTCCACCATGCTTCCAGATTCCGTAGATACCAATGTATGAAGGCCAGAAACAACAAAGAATACCGGTCCTTCCAGGCATCCCCTTTTTCCTTAAAATGGGGAAAATATTGTCTGAGGCCATCCAGCATGTCTCCCTCCTGGCTGTCTGCCACAGGGTCAAGCCATTGCCTAAAACAAGTCTCACAGGGGTAGTGGAATTCCGAGGCTCAGCCTCTTCTCTCATCCAGCCTCAAGTTCTCAGTCCTTAGGGAGGGTCCTGCTTCTTGTATTTGTATTATAAATGACATAGGCATTGATGCAATTTAGAAAATATAGATCAATATAAAGAATGCAATAAATATCCCCAGTAATTTCATCATTTAACCATAACCACTATTAACATTTCAGGCTATTTCATTTTTATCTTTATCTATATCATTTCCAGGAAGGAAGGCCCTATGACACATCTGGGTTAGGTGCTGGCAGTGTGCTTCACGTGCCCTCGCTGTTATGGTTTATGTCTAGTTGTCCCCCCAAAGCTTCGTGTAGTCATTGGGCGTGGACTTCTATAGATTGAGACTTGACTCATGAGTCACTGGGATTATGTGTTTTAGTACTGATGGGATTATCAGTCTGAGTAGGGCTGGGACTATGGGTGTGGTCTAGGGCAGAGATCCTAAGGCAGAGAGCCTGATAGGAATATAAAGAGAGAGAGACAGATTAGAGCTGCTGCTCTGCTGCCCTGTTTGGTTGGCTGCCTCTGTCACCATTTTGCTGCTGTTCCACCACCATGAACTGGATGCTCTCTGCCCTGCTCTACTCAGCCTTGGGCTGGCCTAATATGGACTGAAATTGCCAGTAACTGTGAGCTAAATAAACCTTTCCTTCCTTCATCTTGAATGTCAACTATTTGTCCTAGCAATGAGTAAAAAGTAACTAAGACACTTATCTTATTTTATTTTATTAATTTTAGTGATAAAGAAATAGCAATGAAACAGTTTCAAAACAGGATAGTAAGACAGTTATAATAATACTTTGCATATCGTTGTCTTCATAGTAGTTATTCAGAGTGCAAGATGAAGACATGCTATCTAAACTATTAGTACAAATCTTTCTTCTCAATGAACTGAGAAAGTAGCTGTATATCTATCTTGTTTTGTATATACATATGTATGTTTTCACTACAAAGTGGTCCTTCACTTATATTGTAATTTAAAAAAATTTTTTAAACAACAATAACTTTATTTATTTATGTTATGGCTGGCTGAGCCTGCCCTGGGGTTGGGGCTGACACAGGATGTGGTGCCAGGGTTGGACCACGGTCCCTTTGGTTGCCTAAGCTTGCCTAAGCTTGCTTAAGCAGTACTTTAGATCACTGAGCTATCTCTCTGGCCCTAGTCCTTCACTTATATCCCCCTTTTTTGTTTTGTTTTGTCACCTTTAAAGTCTTTTTTCCTTAACCTGTTCTTCGAAATACTATATTCCAGGGAAATAACATTCCACTCCAACATTTGAAAAATAATTATTGATCACTTTCTCTGTAGAATAGGCCAATATATAAATATATATAAATAGGAATTGTAAATATATTGAAAAATACAGAGTTCCAGTCCAACATTATGGACTCGTTAGCACTGCAGTTCCATTTAACTTTTTTTTTTTTTTTTTGTCTTCTTTTGAGACAGGGTCTCACTATGCAGTTCAGACTGTCCTTGAGCTCACTTTTGTAGCCCAAGCTGGTCTTGAACTTGCAATGATCCTCCTGCCTCAGTCTCACAAGTGCTGGGATTACAGGCGTGCGCCACCACGGCTGGCTCAGTTCCATTTAACTTTATTCTATGTCTATTTTCTGTTTGTTTGTTTTTTTTCCCCCTGGTGCAAGGATTGAAATTAGGACTCTGCACTTGCCAGGCAGGCGATTATTCTATTGAGCTATCTCCTCAGCCCAATTTTTCTGTATTTTTATATAAATTGATTCTCCACAAACATTTTTTTGACTGCTTAGACAACCATTCAGAGACAATGAAATCTGTCGGACAAGCCCTTATTTGTTTTTTCCTCTATCTCTTAATGGGAAATAGCACAGAATGTGAGCATGTATGTGTGGTGTCGCCTCTAGCACACTTTCTGTATCTCCCTGGCATTCAGTATTTGAAATAACATGCTAAGGAATGAAGACTGTAGAGGTGTATTTGGAGCTCATCTTGCTACCCAGGTATGTTGTGTGTCCGCCTTCTTGACAACAATGTGGGAGTGTTTTGCCTTTTCCTTAATAGCTTTTGCCCAGGACTATATTTTTCTGGTCTTTGTCATTTGGAAGTCTTATCTGAAGGCTGTGTATTATACAGATAAATTATTACGGCGACCTGCCCGTATTTCCTTAAGAGGGTTGCTGAGAGTCAATTAGGCTTCTCATACTAATTGTACAAGGCCAGAAGGGAATCTCGTCTCTCATAAGGTATTGAGAAAAATCCTAACAACTTGTGTCGAAATGACGTTTCACTTTGTATCTGTATGAAAATCGAAATAAAATTCTCTGTCAGTGCCAATGCACTGTTAAAACATTCAGACAAATTATTTGGTTCTTAAAGACATAACTTTAACTTTTATGATAATGAGGAGGAGGAAAGGTGATAGGAGACTTTCTGGATATACCAATAATTCATTCTCCTGCAGCCAAGGTAAACAGCATGATGCGTTCAATGACAGAACTGCCTGACAGGTTGGGGCATCTTGGGGCCGTGCGCTTGGTGAGCACGCAAGGACGCTGCCGCTGTCTACTCTGTGTTGCTGAAGGGCAGATACCTCGAAAGGGCCGCCGGGAAAAGGCAGTCGGTCACTGGTGCAGGACCTGGGATCATAGAGAAGCCATGCCAGTCGCGTGCACGACTCCTTTTTCCACCTTCCTGGATAGCTTTGGGGAGGCTGACTTGGTTCACAGCAGTTTACAAAGACCAAGATCAGTCAGTGATATTTGAGATAAGCAAATTTCCAAAGAAAACTGTGCATATCCGCAGAGTGTTTTAATTATTTATTTGCTACAGGGTCTTGCTATGGAGCTTGGACTGGCAGTGATCCTCCTGTCTCTGCCTCCCCAGCACTGGGATTACAAGCAAGTATCACCATGCGTGGTTTTGAGGCCAGCACGGTGGACATGCGGTACCTGGGATCGAACTTGGGTCCTTGCGCTTGCCAGGCAGACGCTCAGACCATTGAGCTATCTCCCCAGCCCTCAGGAGAGGCTTTTATGAATGATTTTCACTGGTTCACCAGATGTTTTCAGTGACCTACCCTAAACTGGTGTAGAAGCACAGAATATTGAATAACTCCCTCTTCTCTCAGATTGTCTTTCCAGGCTACACTTCCTGGTACTCATTCTATCACCTTATGCTAAACCTTCCTTCTATGCCGAATTTATTGATTGATTGACTAATTAATTCGTCCGTCCATCCATTCATTCACATATCAGTTACTTACTGGCTAAGTTCTCTGTGTCTGGTACCACGGCCGTGCGAGCGCCCATTTCTGACGTGCTTACTTGATCAGCTTGTGTGACTACAGCGCTCTGCACTTAGACTGACGGAAGGGTCAGCGTTTTGAAGAGCGCCATTTTCACACTGCTTTGTCACTTACCGGAGTGCCTCCTGCACACCCACCGGGTGTGGAGCAGGCAGAGACTAAGGTGATGTAGCAATGCTAGAAACGCTGGCAGTGCTTAGTGCGAAGCGGGGCGGCAGCCCCTGCCACCTGGGCCCGCTCTTCTTTTCTTCTTTTTTTTTAATATTTGAAGTCACCACCTCAATGTCTCAGTGTGGTTGAGGAGGAGTTACGATATAGACACGAACGCTGGGCTGTCTCACCCTGCTTAGCAACTGCGCATTCTGAAAGACTAAAGAGAATGGAGAGGTCACCGTTCGTAATAATCCCTAACCGGGATTGCACTCAGAACTACCTGGAGAATGTGAGAAAAAAGTAGAACGTCCTACACCAATGCGATCAGATCATTTTGGTTGTGTAACCTAGCACTGCAGTACCCACTAATTAATTTATTTGCAGTTTATTTCATCGGTATGTTTTAGGTACACTTGATGAACATATTCATCAGAGCAAATTCCTATGGGCTTATTTCTTTATGGGTTGTACGTCTGTTGCTCTTGGCTACATCAGAGGCTCATACGTCTCCAGCCCATTTTATCTTTTGCGACAAGGCTTTGCTTGGTGTCTAAGTTGCCCAGCGTTGGCTGAAACTTGCGATCCTCCTGCCGCAGCCTTCCAGGGCACTGGCATTACAGGCATGTGCCGATCAGGCTTCTCCAGGGACAGTGTGCTGCCAATGATGGCCAGCGGCAGCCGAGAAAGCCAAGAGGCGTTGAGTCGCCACCTTGCACCCGGCTGGTGTGCCACCCTCTACTGCATTTTCCAGTAAGCCTATGAGAAAGCAGCTCATGGCTAGATGGTTTTGAGAGCTTCTGTCACTGGAAATGCATGGCACATACTTTTATCTTCAGGGTGCTGCAGAGTCTCGTTGTCACGAACAAGGAAAACCTGTTGAATTTTAGCAGGAGTATGTTTGTGCTTAGGTGTGGCATGTGGTCGCTCACTCTGGCTCTCTTTTTCCAGCAAGAGAGTCACTGACCACATCCTGGGAACGACTGGATTGCAGAAGAGCTGATTATTTACTTTGGGAATGTCATCATTGCCTTGTTTTGTCTTTATGTTCTTGGGAGTGCATTCTGCTCTTTCATTGCTGTTTGAATAGGAATAGGCCACTGAAGAGGGAAGACAGCAAAGTTTTGTGTGCTCTTTCAAACAGCGTAAAATAAGACTGCACTGCGGAGGACTGGTAGCTTTCTCACTCTGGGTAGTGATGGCTGTCCAAGTGTGGTCCTTGAGCTGGGAGCTTGAGGATGTACCCGGGCAGACACGTGATTCCCTCTCCTTGCAGCGGTGTCCGCAATCAAATCCCCAGAACCGGCGAGTATGTTATTTTACTTGCCAAGAGAATTGTGCGTATGTGATTAAGGCTATGTACCATGAAATGAGAATCGGTCTAGATTACCCAACGAGGCCCAATTTAGTCACATGAGCTCTTAAAATTAAGCAAACCTTTGTCAGAGGCTGCCGTCAGAGATTTGATGATAGGACCCAAAGTTTGGACCTAAAGGGTGGTCAGAACCCAGGCCCTCTGACTAGATGGAAGCGAGCGGCCGATGTTCTTAGGAATATGCTCTGCCTGTAGAACTGGAGAATGGCTCTTGGGCATGAAAGTCAGTGAAGAAACAAGAGCTGTACAACTCTGCCAACAACCTGAAAAAACAGACCAATACGTTTTCCTCTAGAGCAACCAGGAAAAAAATGTATCCCGCCTCCGCTTCAATTGCAGCCTGGCGAGGTGGTGTTAGAGTAGTAAGATAATGAATTTGTGTTGTTTTAACCTCTTAGTGCGGTAATTTGTTCCAGCAGTAAAAGGAAACTAATAGACCTGGAAATTTGTTGAAATGTAAATTTCAGGATTCGACTAGACCTCACTGAATAGAAATTAAAATAACTCTGTAGTGTATTTTAATGGGTGCCCCAGGAGATTTTAGCATGTGGAAGTCTGAGAACTACCAGAATACAATAATAAAATCCATAGACACTAAGTAGGCACATAGCTCAGTAGGACAAAGAGTACGTTGCGTGCTTGGCATTTGGGCTCAGCCAGGTGCCTGATTTCTGGCTCACCAGTTGTATAGTAAAAGGTTAACACAGAGGGCTCGGAAGATTGGCCTTGATCAACTCCAGGGAGATAACCTTCGAGCAGCTGACGTATCCTGCAGGGAAAGGGTGTCCTGTGTTTACCCGAGGCTTTGGGCCTTGCCCCATAGTTCACGCTGACAAGGCGATTTATGGCAAATGCCCATTTCTGTTTGCCTCAGGACCTGGACCACCACTGCTGCAGCTTGACCTCTGGAAGGCCTAGAGACTGGTAGTTACACTTCATTTCCGTGTGACCAGACTCCAAACAAAACAAAACGAAATGCAACAAAATAAACACGCAGTGAAAACTGTAGATAGCAAGGCTTGGGTGGGCTTCTCAGGTTAATACTTAATATGGGTTGCCATACACAGTTGTTTGGGAGAATGAAGAACTGAGTGTTGTTGTAGTGAATCATCAAGAATCAAACCAACAGGCTCACAGCAGCTTCCAACACCCGGATGTAAGTAGAAACTTTCTGAGCAGGTTTTTGGACACGTTTTGACACAGAGGCACTGTACTACCACGGCCCCATCTAAATTCAGAGCAGCTCTGACAGGCACTTTCCTGTGTTGCCAGGGTCCTTGGTGCCTGCTGAGCCATTTCTGGGCTTGGGTTTCACTCCAAAGCTGAAGAAGACCAGCACCCAACGCCTAGGCTTGGTCTGAGAAGCAACACCTCTATAGGCATTGTTTAACCAATAGGGGCAGGTGCTGGAAAACTCTTTCAACCTTTTACCACTTAGATAGAAGTGGTGGGGTGTGTCCTACACAGTTCCTGGGTGGTTCTGGGGCACTGATAATTTTACTGGGCCTTTTTTTTTTTTTTTTTTTTTTTTTTTTTTTTTTTTTTTTTTTTTTTTTTTTTTTTTTTTTTTTTTTTTTTTTTTTTTTTTTGTTCTTTGCTTTTTATTTCCAAGTTCTTGCCCTTGTTTCCCGTCACCCTCCCAGTCTACTGCCTCAAACCTATGCCTCTGAATCTTGTCTCAAGCTTTTCTTTTAGGACTGCCCAAACTAGGGAAACCCCTGAAGATGCATACCATTAGTGTTTCCTCTTTGGTGTGAGCTAGGATGTGGACATTATGGGCTGTTGGTTGCTTTTGACTGTTTTTTACTAAAAGCCTTTCTTTGGGAGGGAGAAGTGGTGAA
>PVJA010032139.1:0-24325 GCA_004027025.1 Myocastor coypus
CCCCCTTTTTTTCTTTGAAAGTTGACATATTGCATATTGTCCTCACAATCATTCTATAGAGTGCAGTGTGTGGGCATGACCCACCTCCCTATTAATGTTGCACAGAAAAAAGAAAGAAAGAAAGAAAGAAAAAACAGGAAAGAATATACTTCTCTTTGGACTAAGAGGAAGCAGATACATATACAATCAAAGGTTTTGCAATTTCAGTGTGCCACCAGTGAAGCTTGTGACGTTGGAGGCTATTGAATCTAAGCCTCCTAAAGCTGATCTCACCAATCTAGCTCTGTGTTCCATGAATTGTAATTAAGGATTTTTTTTTTCCTTGCTGGGTGCCAAGGGCAAGTCGAAGCAAGACCTGTATAACTAAACATTCATTTTTTTTTTTTTTTTGTATCTTCCAGGGTCAAATCCCCTCAGGATTAAATTTGAGACCATAGACAGTACTTTGTAGAACTGTTGTTAGTGTCAGCCTTCGGGACGAGTCACTGAGAAGGAAATATCAATGAGACAGTTTGAAAACAAGTTAGTGGGACAGTTACAATAATTAATACATCGTTGTCTTCATAGTAGGCATTCAGAGTATAAGGCACAAACATGATATCTTTCCTAAACACTATTAGTGCAAGTCTTTATTATTGAATTGAAAGTAGCTGTATATCTAACTATTCTTTTGGCTACAAAGTGGTCCTTCATTTATATCCCCCCTTTTTTTTGTCAGAAATAGGTGTTCTATTGCCATTCAAATATTATAGGTCCATGAATTGAGCAAAATAACCCAATATAGTCCAATAGTCCATAATAACTGTAAAAAACTAAAGTAAAAAACTTCTGACATTGCCAATTCTGCTGATAACCTTTATATTTTTTGAGAAAAAAGTTTCTCTAAATTTCCCAAGCTTATTTCTAAATTGTAATCCAATTATTTCATTGTCTGAGACACTAAGATTAAAAATGGAATTTTCCACAACCAAATCAGTTGAAAATATTTTCAAAAGCTAATTCAAGCTACACAGTAAGGAAAGACTAATGTTTGTACTTGCAAATATCATTGTGAAACTGTGTTTTGACCTGAATCTCCTGTCTGTATGATAACCTGTTCACTTCTTGTATAGGTCGCTTTTACTTTATTGATTTAATACCATCTAGCAGTGTAATGGCTACCATGCTTATTCAATGAAAATTTCAGATAAAATGTCATGAATTCTTAAATTTATTATTTCAGCTACACTAATTTCTTTTATGTTTATAACATGTCCTTCACTGCTTGAATTTGACAAAAGTTTTATCTTTTTTTTTTTAACTAAATACTGAAATTCCCTTCAGAAAAGAATCTTTAAAAGTTGATTAGACAAGCCATCTGTATAATTTGTAAGTTTCTGTCTTTGTAATGAAACATAAGTCTAAAATAAAACATTTTTTATAAAAGAAATCAGCATGGTACTGGCAAAAAAAAAAAATGACCTTAGTATAAATGAAACTGATTAGAAGGCACAAACAATTACAAACATACTTGGATACCCTATCTTTGACAAAGAGGACCATGAAATCAAAGAGATTGACAGAAAGCTCATGAACAAAATGCAAAGTGCACAGAAAAACTTTAAAGAGCCAATTGGGATCTCATATTACTAATTTTTTTTATACCAGGAGAAATCACAACTTGGCCGATCAAGATGGCACAGCGGTCTAAAGCACCTGCTTAGGCAAGCATAGGCAATGGTAAATTTTGCAGTTCAATCACTGGCACCACATGCTTCACCAGCTCCACCCCTAGGACAAGCTGTGCCAGCTATTAAAAAAAAATATCACCAATAGAATAGAAAATAAAAGTGAATTGAAAAAAAAATTATCCAACTGTCCCTCAAGCAAAGAATTTCTATCTACAACATCTAAAAATTGAATTACTTTTTAAAATTTTCAGTCAAAAAAATGGCCATCTGAGATGAAAACATAGTCTTCAGATGGAGAAATGTGAATTTCAAATAAATATATGAAAAAAATATTCAACATGATTGTTCATTTAAGAAATGCAAATTAAAACAACATTGAGAGTCCATCTCTAGAGGTCAAGGAGATACCTCAGAGATAGAACCTGCCTGGCAAGTGCAAGGTTCTGAGTTTGAAGAAGGTCTACCAATCACAAATGCTGGCAAGACTGGAGAAAAGGGAACCCTTCTGCTGGTGAGAATACAGCTGATGTAACAACTGTGGTAATCAGTGTGGAGATTCCACAGAAAACTGGAATTAAAGTTCTTTTTTGACAAAACTGTTCTCTTTCTGAGTATTTTCCCAGAAGAATTGGAAATGTCGTACTATAGCATTATATGTGCATCCATGTTTATAGCAGCACAATTTGTCATAGCTAAATAATAGACACAACCCAAATTCTCATGAACCAAGAAATGAATAAAAAATATGAAAGCTTTACACAATGAAACATTCCTCAGCTTTGAACAAAGATAAAATCCAAACTTTTATGGGTAAATGAATGCCATTAGAGACCATACTCATCAGTGAAATGAATCAGACCAGGTGTGTAAATATTGCATTTTCTTCATAGTGTAAAAGAAGGAAAGAGTACATAAAATCTGAAAGGTACAAAAATGAAACAAATGTTAATAACAAATATAATTAGTGCCACACTACTTAAATATCTTCAGATAAAATTCTGGCTTCGTAGTATCCCTAGTACAATACTTACCAAACACATTTATTCTAATCTTAAGAAGATGAACATTTGATTTGAATGATTTCCCAGACACCACTTTGTTTCAAAGAAACAGTGTACAGTGTTCTCTCTCTCTCTCCCTCCCCACATCTCTCTCTGGAACATTCTTATGTAATATAGTTCTAGACATTTATGAATATCTAGAAGTCATTTTAAATTAGTGAAATAATTTAATCAGAAGTTAATGTGCAATACTGAAAAGAAGTGAAATCTCTATTTTTGTGGCTGATGGATTGAGTTATGATATCTAAAACATAGTTTCTCCCTCTGTATTCTTTGAAAGAAATGCTCAAAAGAGAGCGCATTGATCTGGTAGAAGAAAAAAATGATTACAATAAATGATATGCATAACACAGAAAAAGAATCTTTACTGTAAATCTGGAATAGTCTGTATTAAAAATCTGTAAATACTGGCAGTCTATACTACCGCCTTAAAAAGTGGAACAAAATAGAGTAACCCTATATTTATAGCAAATCACTCAGAAATAAACTACATTCTAAAAATGTGATAGTTTTTGAAAATAAACGTGCTGATGAATGCTGAGTAATTGTGCATGCATATATCTTAAAGGTGGAAAATAAAAGTGAAAAACAGCTCTCTCAGAATGCCCACCTCCCTCCTGTGTCATCTAGCACAGGCATCACGCATATTTTCGGCTACTCTATTAAGAGATGCAGCAGTTTCCTTTCAAGGTTTCAGTCACTGCTTCTATTTAGCACCCTGATTTTCACACTCCAGTTGCAGTGTGCAAAATTTTACTCCCACTGACAGCAACAATCAGATCATTTTCCCACGGGATATGACCCTACATGCATAAGTTTACTTGACGTAACACACAGGATATAAATGTTAAAATGTTCATCTTTCAGCTTGGATCACATTGGAAAATCTGGATTTTCCCAAAAGTCTTTTTTATTTTTTTTAAATACCAGAGTGAAAAAATAATCAATATAGAGTGTCAGTGAGAGAGAGACTAAGAGTAGCACTTTACTGAGTAAAACACTATGTTGGAGACATTTGCTATGTTTGTCCAGCAGAACCTTTTTTGGGCTCTCACAAACAGATATATTGGCCTGAGTTAAATTGGTGGGTGGGCACGCAAGTTCCATTTTACCAATATTGAACCATATGAAGATGCTATGTTAAGTAACATGGTATCTTACTGAAGAAACAAAAGGTTCAAATACTACAGGCCACTTTACAATGTTGACATCTACTACATGCAATGTAATTTCTAAATTAATGAAATGAAAAATCAGCAAGCATTCTTAAATGCATTCTGTTCAATATATTAATTTCATTTTGTAGTATGTTTATTATTTTAAGTTAACAGAGGGTTATTTAACTTAATACTCTTGTTAATATGCTTATCCTAGGCCTAAGTGCATTTTTGTAAAGAAAAGAAGGGTATATTTACCTTAGTAAAAATTCCCAGAAATTTATTGCTTGCAATGAACAGTCTTCTTTAGCCAAAAATCTAGACATTTCTAATTATTCTTTGTAGTATAATACTGGACTTGCAGACAGGATTGTAACGTAAACCAAAATGAAAATGGAGACAGAGGCAACAATGAGTTAAGTTTCGCCTTTTTGATCTCACTGTCTTTCTTCCTTGTATATCTTCCCTCCCTCGCCGTCATTCAGTAACAGATTCAAAGATACGTCTTTTACGTGGAATTAGCTCACCCAGGCCAAGCATGCAACTCAATGTTGTTTTATATATACACATCTATTTTTGCCATCTATTTTAGGACATTTGCTGTACCTCAGGAGGAAAGCCTGTTTCCTCATCTTCTGTCTTTCATTTATAGGTTTGTTCTTTAGGAAGACCTCTCTCTCTTTCTTTTTTTTTTAATGAATTTAAGACAGGGTGTACAAGGTCTCACTACATAGATCAGACTCAGTGATTCTCCTGTTTTCAACCTTCCAAGCACTGGGATTATAGGCATGCGCCACCATGCCTAGTCTTAAACACTCTATCAACATGCCAAGAGGGCAGTGCCAGCACAGCTTGCCTGGGGATCGAACCCCAGCTGCTTCCCTCTGCCAAAGCAGGTGCCTTACTCCACTGAGATATCTGGCCTGCCCTGAGGTTTCTCTTTGGAATCATACGATGTGTAGATTTTGTAGCTGCTTCCTTTTATTTAGCATGTTTCCATATTTTATGTGACAACATCTATCAGTACTTCAGTTCCATTCCTTTTCATAGCCAATAATATCACACAGAGATATGATGCTTATTCATTAGTCACTTGATATTCATTTGGATTGTTTCAGATTTTCTATTTATTCTGAGTAACATGCTATAGATACTAAGGCTACAATTTTCCTGTGGTCCTTTGCATTTATTTTTTCTCCAAGAAAATGTCTAGCACTAGAATTGCCAAATGATGATAACTCTATGCATTGTGTTATTCTCCATCCTGCTGTGTATGATGTTTCAAAATTCTCCACATCCCTACCTACACTTGACACTTTCTGCTATTTTTTGGTGGGACTAAAGACTGAACCAGAACTACGTACTGTACATAGCTACATCCTGAGAACTTCATTATTATGTTTTTACTCAGGATCTTGTTAGATTCTTCCAAGCTGAGACTAGAGCTGGAATCCTCCTGAACTTATAGAAAAACTAACAAAGCTCTTTTTATATGCATATTTGATATTTGCATACCTTCCTGGAAGAAATCTCTGCTCAGAAACTTTGACCACTTCCATTTTTAGAAAAAGATCATTGATTAAAATTATTATTTTTTCATTCTAAAGGAAACTCACTTTTTGATACTACGATTTGTAAATATTTCTTCTAATTGTATGGGTCTATGCATTTTCTTAATGACAAAGTTTAAAGTGCAGAATTTTGAAATTTTTACACAATTCAGTGTATGTACAGCTTTTGGTGCTCACACTTTGATGTTTCAGTGTTCTGAAGCTCTTGTCATGAGCTTCAGGGCTTTATTTTCCTCTAAATTTTATACTTTGGCTTTTCATTTATATGTCTTCACTTTGAATTAATAGTATGGAATAAGGATATGAAGTCATGGCTCTGGATATTGAAATTGTTTAAAAAAAAGTTCTTTGCATACTGAATGGCCTTGGGACATTTGTTGAAAAGATCACTTGAGACATAATTATGTACATGTTGCCTTTGGATTTTCAATAATGTTTGTACTTAAACCAATACTGTACTGTATAGATTGCAGGTGTCTTATCCTCAAATTTAAAATTAAAGGTTATTATTATTATTATTATTATTATTATTATTATTACTATTACGATTTTGTTGTATTTTTTAGGGAAGGGTCTACAGGATTTCAGGGTCTCACTACTGGATCAGACTTGCAGTGTGATCCCCCTGTTTACAGCTTCTCAAGAGCTAGGATTATAGGTGTGTGCCACCACACCCAGTCTCAATTGCCAACTCAGTGTGTCCTGGGGAAGGGACTGGCATGGTGGCCTGGGGATTGAACTGCCAGCTTCTGTGCCTGCTTGCGGACATAATCAGCTGAACTACTTGGGTAACTCTTGAAATTAAAAGTTATGATTTCTCCTTTTCTAGAATATGGCTATATTTGGCTGCTTACAGTGTCTTACAAACATTAGGGAAAGCTTTTCAAGTGTTCAGAAATGTAACCAATTATTGTCTGTTGATGCGCATCTTACTGAAATTATTGGCAAGTCATTAACTTTATTCTGTGTTTACGTATATATTATGTAGCATGTTTTGCGTCTGAAATTACATCATATATAAATAGAAATAGTTTTACTTTTTATTGTATACATTGTATTTTTAAATTCTATTTTTATCAAATAGTCTTGCCTAGAACCTCTTACATAAAGTTAAATAACACTGAGAAGAGCCACATCACGTCTTTTTACTGATAATAGAAGGGAAACAAACAGCTATTCTTTCTTGTGTTGTTTTATATTCATGTACTTGTGAAGCCCTCAAGTGTATTTCTCTCGATGATGTTGAATTCCACTAGAATGTTTTTGGAGACACTGTTTATTATTTCCTTGGACATCTGTTGGTTCTAGCCAGTTTATTTTATTGCTCAAATCTTCTATTTCCTCGCTGAACTTGCTGGGATTTTTTATGCATCATTGAAAATGAGGCACTTTCCAGTTAAAGTTAGAGAATTGTTCTTTGGTTATTTCTGTAATCTTTACCTAATGAATTTTTCTACTGTGTTGTCAATCTAAAATGTTTAAAATATTATACCTCCTTGACGAACGGATGCGCTTCTCTTTAAAAACTATGTTTCCCAACTTACAGTAGCAATTTTAAAACAGTAGTAATCTTTTACTATTGTACCGTATTGTAGTAGCATTTTTTAAATAGGCTACTAGTCTAATAATAGTAGATCCACCATAATCTCCTCTGGTGACTGCTTGCATGTTAATATTTTTTTCCAATTTTTATTTCAGTAATTCCCCCCCCCCCTTTATTTAGGACAGTGTCTATAGCGTGTACAAGGTCTCACTGAGTAGATATGACTCATAGTGATTCTCCTGTTTTCAGCCTCCCAAGTACTGGTATCACAGGTGTGTGCCACCATGCTCCGTCCATCTCAGGGTGCCCCAATTTTGGGGCCTGCACGGCACATCGGGGATTGAACCCCAGCCACTATGCTCTGCCCAAGCAGGTCAACCATTGTATCTTTGAATCAAGTTTTGTCTCATAAAGAATATACTTGGACTTTATCTTGTTTTGCATTGCTTTAATCCTGTCTGCAAATTTCTATCTTTTGATTAAATTATCTAATCTGCTCACGTTTTACATTATGTAGTTGAGTTGGCATCTGTCATATGATGTTGGTTTTCTATTTGTGGCATTTCCTTTTTGATCCTGTCTTTCCCCTTTGTGCTTTTTGCATTAAATGATCATTTTATAGTGAAGCATTTTGACAACCTTAATTATTTTTATAATTGTTTTTAGTTTTTCCCTTGATGGTTGGCATAAGTATTACTACATATATCTTAACATATCAGATACATTTTCAGGTTCATGCTCAATTTCAATGAAATGTGGAAATTTTTCTACTATAAATCTCCAGTCCATTTCATATATCATTCTTATACTTCTTTTATAAACAGTATAAATGATAAACTGCAATATTGTAATTCTGATTTACATAATTTTGTTATTATAATGAGATGGAAGAAAAATACACTAAGTATAACTTTATGGATTTTTTTATGTTAATTAGAAATCCCATCATAGTTTTTATTTGCTTCTCTAGAAATGAGAAAGCAGTTTTAATCCTACTCTTCACTCAATCACATTTTGCTATGATGTGCTCATCAATAAACCCCTCTGCATTTATGTGACTGAAATTGAGATTTGCAGATAAATAAAATATTTATAATACTATTAATATAAACATATTCGATATAAGTGAGAAATCTTTTCTTATTCTTTTATTTACTTCTTTTGAATATTTTCTCCTATTTGATATATATTCAAGTACTTAATAGCAAACAAAGATTCTCTGAGGGGTTATAGACATTTTTTATTCATTGAAGATTTAGTTTGTAAATTGTATTGGTTTATTTTCAACTTCACTAAATATGCATATTCAAATTTATTATTAAGCCTTTATAGTAATATTTTGATTTTTTTGAATTGCAGAATGCCCATTTGTTTCTCTTTTATATTGTTTTTATTGACAGTTTTTGTTTGATGACAGCTTTGTTTCTTCATCATCTTACATTGATTTCTTATGATTGCTTTGAGTTCCTTTTTAACTTATTTTATAATTGTTGTTTTATTTCATTGAACATATTTATAATGGAACTTTAATTAATTCCAGCATTAGATGTTCTCATATAGAAAATTATCTTTATTTATTTTATTTTAAAGTGTAAAAAAAGCTGGGCGTGGTGGTGCACGCCTGTAATCCCAGCACTGGCGAGGCTGAGGCAGGAGATCAGTGCGAGTTTGAGACCAGCCTTGGCTACAAAAGCGAGCTCAAGGCCAGCCTGAACTGCATAGCGAGACCCTGTCTCAAAAAGCCAAAAAAAATGTGTAAAAACGAAAACAAACAGATAGCAAAAACAAATATAGAAACATAGTAGCACAACAATAAATATGGTATAGATTTTGAAAACAAGAATAACAAATACTCATTGTTATATTATATATTTTTATTATCAGATCTGTTCCTCAGATTTAGAAATATAAGTATGCAAAATTGGGCAAATAATTGAACATTAACACTCTCAACAAATCTTAATTTTTCTTATCCTTTTACTTTATTTTCAACCTTGATTTTTTCTTATCCTTTTTACTTTATTTTCAATTTATTTGAAAGATAGCATGATAATAATTGATAACACATTAGAAGTGTACATTTGAAGAACAAGATTAGAGGTATTCAACTGTAATTGTTTCACTGAGAAATGCTGTCATGGATGTAGTTACCCAGACTACTGAAATTAGTATATAGGGTTAATCAAAGTGAAAATTTTAAACAGTAACTTATTTTCAAAGAACTGATGGAATTAATAGTATAATCATGACAGCTATTCTGTATCTATACTTACACGATTTCTTCCCCTTCTTTTTCCCTATATTTTTTCCGTTCCCTCATCTTCACTGTTTGTTCCTCATGTTCACTTTCCTTCTGTTTTACTGCATCTATTATACCTTTCAGATTTTTTTTTTATTTTTTCAGTTTCTTACACTAGAGAGACAAGACCATATTTGCACATGTGGATCTGATTCATTTCACTTGTGAGTATAGCCTCTAGTTACATCCATTTACATATGAAGGCCTTGTTTTCTTTTTAGTGGAATAATACTTCATTGTAAGAAATTATTACATCTTTTTTTTCTGTTCCTTGGGTTATGGGTACCAAAGATTTGACTATGACAAATCATGCTGCTATAAACATTTGTGTATGAATATCCTGTGATTTTTTTTTCTTTTTTTTTTTTTTTTTTTTTTGAGACAGGGTCTCACTATGCAGTTCAGGCTGGTCTTGAGCTCACTTTTGTAGCCCAGGCTGGTTCCGAACTCACCTCAATCCTCCTGCCTCAGCCTCCTGAGTGCTGGGATTACAGGCGTGCGCCACCACGCCCGGCTGATAAGATGTTTTCAATTGCTTGTAAAAGTATCCAGAAGAGTCATAGCTGGGTTGAATGGAATTTCTAGTCCTAATTTTTTGAGGAGTCTCCACACTGTTTTTCACAGTGGTTGTACCAGTCTATATTCCCACCAACAGTGGAACAGTGTCCGTTTTCCCCAAAGCCTCTCTAACATTTTTTATTAGTTGACGTTTTTAATACAGCCATTCTTTCTAGGTTGAGAAATATGTATTTATCTCAAGTATTCATTTTTGGATTGGGCCTTTGAATTTTAGGGGCCTAAAATTTTTAATTTTTCATTTTTACGTATTTAAGGTGGAAGCCCTTCATCTGAGTGATAAATGATAGACTTTTTTTTATCCAATTGTAAGTTGTCTTTTCACTCTGTTGTTGATTCCTTTTGACATGTAAAAACTTCTCAATTAGATGAGATCCCAGCTCTTGTTGATTCTTTGAAGGCTTTTTCCATGTAGTTCTGATTCATTCATGATATCTGTCTACCCCCATGCTTTCAAAATATCCACCTACTTTCTCTTCCAGTAGATTTAGTGCATCTATTTTAATATTTAGATTTTTAATCCATTTTGCCTTTAGTTTAGTGCATGCTGATAGAACTGGGTCTAGTTTTATGTCTCAAGTATGCATCCAGTTTTTTCAACACCATTTGTTTAAGAGGCTTTCTTTCTTCCAGAGAACATGTTTGTCCCCTTTGACAAGGAAAAGTTGTCTGAGTGTTTTTGTAGTTTTGTCTGCACCTTCCAGTCTGTTGCATTGCTTCATGGATCTACTTTTCTGCCAGCATTCATTCCTATTAGTCTTATGTGTTCATGTGTGCATCTTATTGCAGCTGTTAAATTATTATTTTATGGATCTTAGCATTTTTTTTCAGATTTTTCCTTTCCTAGTTGCTAGCTGCAACAAAGTGATAAAGGTCTGAAATTCTTTGTGCCCTTTCTGCTAGCAGTTCTACCAAGTTTTCATGGAATTTGTTGAGTTTCATGTATAAGTCTTTGAATCTGTTCTATAACTTCTGTTTCTTTCTTGCATTGCTCATCAAAGTTTTGAACTTCAGTTTTATCTGTCCTCTTTTTAATTAGATTGGAGAGGAAATGATCAACTTTAATGAGGGGATCATCATTGTTTTATTCTCCTATGTATTTTCTTAAACCATTGTCTTACTTAGAAATGCTTAGTGATTCTTTCAGTATAGTTATCATTTCTTTTTCACCTGGGAGATTATTTCTGATCTTATTTCATATATGTCTTTCTGTAACTGTTTTTTACTTCATTTGCTATTGTTTCAGAGATTTCCGATGTTGAATTCTAATTTCTTGTCTTTTTCTTTTTTTGTACAGGATCTTACTACTGACTCACAGTGATCCTCTTGCTTGTACCTTCCAAGTGCAGGGTTTACAGGTACGCCGACACACCTGGACTCCATCAGTGGCTCAGTGCTCTGGAGAGGGGGGCTGTGTGGCAGGTGAGGCCAGGAACCGAACCCCGGCCTCTGCACTTCCCTAAGCAAGCGCTTAATCTGCTGAGCTATACCACGGGCCCTCTTATTTCTTCTGTGCGAGTGTCTTCTGTATGTGTTTGGGTGGGCTTGGTGTCTGAGACTGCGTTTTGCTCCTTCATTTTATCATTTTCTACTTCAGAGAACATTAGTAATTTTGATGTCTGTGTCACCTTTTTGTTAAAGTTTGATTGAAAGTAGCTGTATCACTTGAATGAGTACCTCTTTGTAAAGAGTCTGTTCTTTAGGTATTCCTCTTCTGGGTCAGAGATTCCTGTTTTGTTGTGTCCCAAGATTTTGCCTTCTCTATTGGTAGTGTGTTATTGGTTTTCCTTTGGTACTGTCCTCTGTCCTTTATGTAGAGCTTCGGTGAACGCCTCCTGGTATTGCTCCCCAAGGGAGAACATGTGGTTAAAGCAGATATGGTAATCTAGTTGCAGTAGTATCATAAGCAATGCTGATAACAGCAAGGCAGATTTATACATTAATTCACTTTTATAACTCATGATTTTATATTTTAGACCATAGGCACAAACACTAGCTATTTAACCAAGTAAGCCATAAATTTGGATTTTTGTGTATAAACTAATTTCCTTGAGCTCTGTCTACTCACCACTCCTTCTGGTACCTGGAGTCTTCAAGCAGACTAATTCACCTAAGTTAGTTCCTGTTGCCTGCATGTCTCAAGGACCTTCCTATAGTTATGGGTCTCAGTCTGGGCCCTGTTAGGCCTAGCAGTAAGCCCCAGCTCCTCATGCCCAGCCACAGGCCTCAGCCCTTCTTCCCAGAGCTGCAGTGGAACCGTGCGTGCTGGGCTGCTCCCCCAAAATCTGGGATACTGAGCTCCACCTGCCTTTCTTGACTTCTTTCCCTCCCATTTTATTAGTACATGGGCTTTATTTTTTCTTATCTCAAAGTTTTGTGTTGAAAATTGGATATTTTAGAGGAGATATTCTAGCAGTGTTTGATACTGACTGGTACATCCTTCATTTTGCTCCAGAGATCTTATTCCTTCTTCATGTGTTTTACTCAATGAATGAGTTCATTCAAATTGCTGTTCCTTTCAGTCACATACTTAAATCTCTAGTTTTATTCCTTAGAGCATGCCATGACTAATTCTGGATGTGCAATTGGCTCCATTGAGAAATGCCTAGAGAATTGGTAAGATGTGTTTCTCCATGCATTTATGACAGAATTTCCAGAGAAAACTGCTATTTGGATAATGACTGGACTAACAAAGTTCCACCCTGAGTGTGGCACCATCCGACATGGAGTCTATAGAGTCTGGACTTCACGGGCAGCAACACCAGGCCCACTGGGGAAGGGAGAGAGGAAGTGCCAGTGGATTCCATGGAGCATCCTCAGATTTTTATTTTTGATTTATTTCCACATACACTTGTTTGATTCTTATCCAAGTACTCCATTGAATCCAGGATCTCATTCTAAGTACCTTTTCACCTCTACACTTCTTAAGGTGCCGTAAATGATGAAATGCTCTGTTACAAAGTAAGTCTATATTTTTGGAGAAGGATTTGAGACCTTCTATACACTGGCTGTTTTCTTCACTCTTGCTCACATGGGCAAGATGGTGGGACTGGAATTGGGAATGTGTCTGTGCATTTCTCTGAGTGACACTTTGTAACTTTAGTGATGGAGAGATTTAGAAACTGGAGCAGGCATAGCTTTCTTGGCAGGTCATGTGCCTCTCACAAGACGTAAGCGTAGGACCAGAACCCTGGAATTCTCAGCAGTGAGGCTGCATATTCACCTCACCACATGTGGAAGAAAAAAGTAATGCTCAAATTCTGTCACTTGTATGTGATCTCATTCAGCTTATCAGATTGAGAACTAGCACTGTTCTCCACTTCCTGATACATAGCTCTCAGCCTACATGCTGAGCACAGAGGGAAACCTAAGTAGTTTCTTGTTGCCATCTAAATAGTGCTCCCTTCTATAGAATGAGGAAAGACATACATCTCTATTCAAATACCATAGAGTTGCTTAATTTTATCAAGCTTTGTAGATTTTCTTGATAAAATATTTATCCACTGCATATCTTTATATTCAATTTCAGAAACTATTAAGTGAGTATCATTCTTACCCTATTCAGTCAGATTTTTCTGGGGAATGAGTCTGCGGGGCTACCAGCTTATCCCTCAGTGTAGTGGTGAGCCCTTCTCTACTTGATTCCTTATTATGTGGCTACACATCATGAACTGTGTGTGATTAGAATAGCACTGTGGATGCTCAATGATATGTCATAGAGTAAAGCAGATGTGTAAAATGAACAGAGCATCTTCATACATGTTTTGCTCCACATATATAGCAGAAACGTTTATATTTAAGAAAAGATATTATGTTGATAAAAGATGATTGAGATGGCTTTAAATCATCAAATCTAACATATGGCAAAGAACTATTAGAGCAACACCAGCAGCAAACATCATAAACTTGCATTTTCATACAGCATACCTATTAGTAATACAGTGTTATAGTTTATGTCTAGTTGTCCCCCAAAGTCTCATGAGTTAGGGCACAGGGACTTCTAGAGTTTGAGACTTGATCTATGATCCCTGGGATTATGGGTTTTAGTACTGATGGGATTATGGGTCTAAGTACTTCTGGGGTTATGGGTGTAGCCTAAGGTGGAGGCTGAGGCAGAGAGCTTGAATGTAATATAAAGAGAGACAAAGAGACAGAGAGACAGACTTAAGTTGTTGTTCTGCTGCCCTGTTTGGTTGGCTTCTCTGCCACTATTTTGTTGCTGTTCCACCACCATGAACTGGATGCTCTCTGCCCTGTTCCACTCAGCCTTGGGCCAGCCAAATATGGACTGAAACATCCACAAAGTGTGAGCTAAATAAACCTTCCCTTCTTTCATTTTGAGTGTTGGGTATGTGTCCCAGCAATGAGTAAAAAGTAACTAAGACATACAGGAAGTGGAGTATCTGCAAATAAGCAAAGAACAAATCCTAGTACCGATTTTGGCAAACAGTACACACATATAAAAGTACCTGAAAGCATTTGTGATTACACTTAAAGATTGCTCGAAGTCTGTTGTATCATATTACATATTAAATGATGTAATACACATAGCATTATCACAAGTAAGATGACAAGGTTCAGATTTTTTTCTATAGCTCTATAATTTAACAAAGACTGGTAATATAGCAGTGGGTTCATTAGACAAATGAAAATGCATTTCTGAAGATATTAGAATCACATAAAATGACAACAAAAAGATAAAAGTTTCAGTTTTAGTTAAAAAAAATATTCTTTTGCTGGGGAAATAGCTCAGTGGTACAAATGCCTGCCTGGCAAGTGCAAGGTCCTGAGTTCAATCTCCAGTAACCCCCGCCCCCCCAAAAAATATATATATATGTATATATATATATATATATATATATATATATATATATATATATTCCTTTACTTCTGAGGTCTACCCTTGGCCCTCCAACTCTATAAACATTCTCTCCAGTCCCTCTTAATCTTTCTATGTTGTTTTTCTCTTCCCTCAAGATTCTCCTTCACACATCTTTATGCTTACATACTTAGTGTATGTAATTATTCTCAAAGGCACATCTCTATGTTGTCTTCTCTCCTTTTATTTCATTGCTTTAACTGGGTGAGTTTTGTGCTCCAGAAAAATGCTGACCGTTCACATTATCAGTGGAGTTCCTCACCTGTTAAAAATGAATTTTATCCCTCACTCTGATTTCCTGAAACCAATGACTCTGGTGCTGAATTTAGCAGTCTCTAAAATGAAAATGTGCTAGCGCTTTGAGGAAACTACAAAACAGGAAAATTACAAATATTTCAACACGTCATAAAAAGAACATCATACAGAACTCAGTATTGCCATTAGATAAATGTTTTCAGACTTCTAGGATTTCTTTGCCAGCTAACATTAGTACTTTGCAATACTATAATAGAGTACTATGCACATTCCCAGATTATTTTCCAGATACATAAATAATCAAAAAGAAATAAACTTCTAAGTTACTGATTCTGAGGTATGTTTTTAGTGTGTATTGAAAGAGTAGGATGTTTTGCTATTTACCAGCTACTTTGTTATTTTTAGCAGTGTATCTTTATTTGCAGAAAACATATTTCTAAAGCTGAATTCTGATAACTTAAATTTCTTGTTACAAATATTCAAAAAGGTTTGAGATTCTGCTAGATATTTTCTGATACCTCTTTTACTCATGTTTTGTACAATTTTATTGCATTAATTTGCCAACATTTGATCTCTCTTCAGTGATTCCAGAAGATCTACAAAAGTCTTTAAAACCCATGGATTAGCATTTTTGAAAATGAGGTGAAAGCAGAGGTGCTGTCAATAGTTTTAATTACTCATAAGTCCTAATAAATATATCTTCAATACAAAAATTTATTTATATTTTCATAAATAATCTGATCGATTTAAAATGCCATCAGCAAATGTTGCAGTTATGCTGAAAACATTAAATGTAAGTCCTACCATTTTCTGTGTAATTTATTTTGAATATATTCCTTCATTTCTTCATATAATAATATTCTTTCCTTCTATTGTACATACCAGATTTTTTATTAAAATAGGTGAATTATATCTTGCAATGCATAAATTATGACATTTTCTATAACACTTGAATTTCATAAAAGCTAGGAAATGAAACTTCAGCATGTAATGAGACTAAGCTCTTAATAATTAAATTTTAAAATGTTTTATTATGTTTTTGATACCTTTTTAGAAGAGGTTGCTAATTATATTATTTCATTATTTCAAAAATGTGAAATAAAGGAACAGTCAGTTGTAGCATTGCTTGGTATTAAATATATAAGATTACCCTGAGAGAGCTGAGACATTATGTCCTACTGAGTGTGCCCCAGAGACCATTAAATATTATTTACTGAACACTTAGTAAATGTTGAGGAGGATTTTTATTCAGTATTTAGATTTTAAGAACTATCATAACTGTATGTCAGCAGTTACTGTTCTCCTTTATCTAGAAATCAAATTTCTTTCTTTCTCTCCAATGGATTCAATTTCTGGCTGCATCTTCCGTGCCCCCAACCCTGCTTCTCACTATAATTAGAGACTTTGTCCTGTACCCTTCATGAAAAGCTAAAACATTTGCTAAGAAAAATATAAGGTTCACTGGCCCTAAGTACTGGAAATATGTGTAAACTCAGTATTATCCTAAATAATAAAGGTATAATATCATAAAATAAATCAAATATTTCTCTTTCCTTCAAGTTCATTGGATTCTTCCATGCTATTGTCTCTGTGCAAGAATATTGAAAAAAATCGATATGACTTCTTGGGAGATTGCGCTAATATTTTATAGGCCCTAAAAGGAAGATTTCAAGGAATCTAAAAAGTTCCTAAAAATCTGTTCCACCTTGCAGGATTGCTGAAGTATCCAGTATGCTAGTAGTCTTAGCAAGTCAGTTGATATGCTTTTCATTTTTTTTTAGCTTCCTATTTACCTTTCAGTTAGATTTCAAAAGCTCAGTAAAATGATTTTCAATTTCATTATGTTTATTGTATCGGCTATTCCTTCCTTTTCATTGACAACCTATACTTTCTATTTTCTAGGTATAACTTTTTATCCATTTGTCTGTTGCTTACATTTAAGTTTTTGCCATTGGGAGTTCTGTAAAAACTTCTTGTAAGTAAGCAGACCTCACATGTGTTTATTATTTCCTGGGTTGATACTTGTGTAAGTAGAAGGAAGAACTATACTGAATATATTTTAAGAAAGTTATAAACTTTTTCATAGAGTATTATCATTTTAAATTGCTAATCATAATGTGTGAAATTATAGATATTCTATATTTATGCCAGCAAACTTTTGTAGTTAGCTTTTATTAAAAATAATAACAATTAAATATAATGTTTAATCTGTTAGAATGACTGGTAAATATAATACAACTAGACTAAATATGTTTATGAATGAATTTTTGTCTCTGTGTATACATATTTGTATTGTTACTTTTTTCTTTTTATTTTGTGGAAGGGGAATCAGGTTTCAAACTCATTACCATGTACTTACCAGACAGGCACAACAATAGTTGGTGTATTGAATAATGTTGCTTTCAAGTTAGTTGTTCTGGTTACCATTGCATCAGTGATTATGAATTTTATCGTTCACATTTTTCTCAGCTTGCATTGTGTTCCACAGGTTTTGGTATCACAACAATGCTTTTTTTTTTTTGTACTATCCTGATCATTACTCCCATCCTCTCATTCATTTTTTAACAAAAATATATGCTTTTGTAAATTCAAATGTCCTTGAAATGAGACAAAGAAATATTAAACTATGCAAAGCCAATATGACTAAAGGAAAATATTGTGAGACATGATAAATATGCAAGAAGTCTAATCTTTAACTTTTATATGCTAAACACTCTATTTCAAAGGAAAATATGTATTCATTAAATATTAGTTTGTTTCTACATTAGTCTCTTATTTTAACACTGTACTTAACAGAAAAAATATAATTTCAATATTTAATTACATTCTTCACTGGGCCTGGGGAAACAGCTCAGTAGAATAAGCATTTGCCTGGCAAATGCAAGGTCCTGAGTTCAACCTCCTGTCCTGCAAAATAATTGTTCTCTTCTCACTTATTCCAGTTGTTCTTTCTTGTTGAGCAGTTTCTTCCCATTTCACAATTTTTAACGTGTATTTTGGATATTTTTTATTATTTCAGTTTCCTACACTAGGGGGATAATTGAATGTTTACACTTGTAAGTATGATTTCTTTTACATATATATATATATATATCATATATATATACATATATATGATATATAGATCATATATATATGATAATATATGATCATATATATCTATGATCATATATGATCATAGATATATATGATCATATATGATCTCAGGTTATATCTTTTACCTTTAAAATCTTCAAGTTTATCCTTTACAGCTCAGTAGTATTGCACTGTATAGAAATGTTACATGGTTTTTTATTTATCCCTCAGTTAATGCATATTTGAGTTGTTTTCAAAATGTAGGTTTTACAAATTTTGCAGCCATAAACATGGACTCACATTTATTTCTGTGCTATAATATTTTATTTGATTTCCACAGTGCTTGCTTGTACAAATCTATACTCTTAACCAACAGTAGACTAGGGTTCCTTCTTCCCCAGTCTTGTTAGCATTTAATATTGGATGATTTCTCAATACTAGCTATTAGTTTTAGGGGAAGATAGAATCTCAGCATTACTTTCAGATGACAAATGTTGAAATTTTTAGTGTATTTTCCATTTATATGTTTTCATTTCAAAAGTGTGCTTGCAATTTAGGTGATCATTTATGATGGTCTAATTATTTGATACAAAACTTTATATATTCAGATAGAAATACATTGAAGTAAAGTGGATAAAACTTTTCCCACCACATTTTTTACTTTATGTTGGAGATTTCTTTAGATTTGTGCAAACTTCTTAGTCAGAAGTCATTCAAGTTGTTGACTCTTTGAACCACTTGCTATATAGTGTGAGTTTTGTTCACCAACCCTCTACCTATCCCTAAGTCTTGAAGATTTCTACCTATTTTACTTTCTCTTAGAGTCAGTTTGTCTATTTTAGCATTCAGATCTTTGATCCATTTTGACTGCAGTTTAGTACATAGTGATAGACTTTGGTAGAGTGGTAGTCTTCAACATGTTGGAAGTTATATACACCATCTACCAAAGAAGCTACCTCTTTGCATTGAACACGTAAAACTCCTTTGTGAAAAATAAGGTGCCTGAGTCTGCTCAGTTGTGTTTGCATCATCTGACATGTTCTATAGCTTCTGAAGTTTGTTTTTCTTTGCCAGTGTTATGCTAACTTTATTACACTATCTTTGTAGTATGATTTAAAGTCACGGATTGTGGTGTTTCCAGTCTTGCTTTTGTTGACCATGTTTGCTTTTCCATTCTAAATCTTCTCTGCTTCTAAATGAATTCTAGGAATATTTTTCTCATAATGACCTAATGTAAATAATGGTATTTACATCAAGAATAAATAAAATTCTCCTTGTTTGCTTCGTTTTGCTGGAGATAGGTGTTCCATTGACATTCAAATATTGTAGGTGTGAGAATTCATGAAAAAAACTCAACATAGTCTAATAGTCTATAGTAGTAGTGGGTTATTAGCAGAACTGACAATGTCAGAAGTTCTTGACTTCAGCTTTTTGCAGCTCAGCATATTCCTATAACTTTACTTTAAACACCCCATGGTTGCACTTTTCTGCTGGATGGCTAAGACAAAGAAAAAGCAAGACCTATACAACAAAAAATGTAGCTATTGTATCTGAGAAGGTTTTTCAAAGACTGTCAGGATTTACCTTGAAACCATGCACTGTGGTTTGTATACCTTTTGTCACTGGCAGCCATCTGGATGAGTCATGGTCATTGCATGGCCAGTTTACTGCCTGTGAAAGCTTGAGAGAATGTTTTCTCTGTAGGCAACTCTTCGTAGGCACACTACACATCATGATCTTTTTCCTCTGTAGCCCCATAATCTCCTTGATTAGAAACTATAGAACACCACTGATTTATAGGATTTTACAGTACAGGTTCTCTTATATCCTGAGTCTTCACTTGTAGTGAGGAGTTAGGCACAAAATATTGGGTATCCTTGCAGCCCTTCTTTTTTTAAGTTGCTTGGTACACAAACTTAAGTTTCTAACCATCCAGAAGAGAAGCTTAATGACATTATTATCCTGTAACGTAGGCATTTGAGCTTAACATCACTATATTTCTGACTATCAAATGTTTTAGATATAACTTGGAATAGTTGAATGGCAATGGAATATTCCGTCTCTGACAAAACAAAACAAACAAGGGGGATATAAATGAAAGACCATTTGTAGTAAAAAAAATGAGATATATATGCAGCTATGTTCTGTTTGTTCAATAAGAAAGAATTGTACTAATATTGTTTAGACAAGATATCATGTATGCATCTTGTACTCTGAATAACTACTAGAAAGACAACTAAATGCAGTGTATTAATTATTGTAACTATCTTACTAACCTGTTTTGAAACTGTCTCATTGCTACTTCTTTCTCATTAACATTAATAAAGTAAAAAATAAAAAATAATAAATAAAAATAAAATAAAATCTCCAAGAACTAAAACACCTGCCTATGCAGAGTGCAGCGGCCAGGGTTGTTCTGGCCTCACATGTGGGGTGCACTTAGTGTTGGAGACTGGGCGTGGTAGCATGCCTGTAATCCAAGCACTTGGGAAGCAGAAAACAGTAGAATCATTGCAAGCCCAACCTATGTCGTGTGAACCTGTAGATCCTGTATATTCTTTCCTAAATGCAGAAACAATCAAAAATGTACCTAAAAGTTAGGGGATTATTATCATTTTCAAAATAGTGTTTGTTGCTATCCATTAGTGAGGAGTATGTTTCCGTTCTGTGATGGCCTCTTCACAGTCCTCATTCAGAGTACCATCGTTTTCAGTGTACGGATGTTTTAAATCCATTGTCACCTAATTCCTAAGAATTTGTCTTTGAATAATATTTTCAAGGTCATTGTTTACACGTTGTCTCCATCAGTGAGGTTCTTGTTTGTGTGTAGGAATGCTCTCAGATGCTTAGTGTTTACTTTGCTATGCTACTGAATTTGCTTATAAAGTCTAAAAATGTTTTGGTGGAGATTTTGGTGTCTCTGTAGAATGATTTTCATACTAGTTATTGATGATCCTCTGAATTTCCTGTTCGCTTTAGTAATTTTATTCTTTTAATTTTCATTGTATGAATTTGAGTTTTCCTTTTATTGATAAGGTTGGCTGAGACTTTGTGAACTTTATTCATGCCTTCAAAGAGCCAACTCTTGAATTCATTGATTTTGTATTGTTTTCTTAGTCTCTATTACAATAATTTCTGCTATAATTTATAATTTATTTCCATGTATACTCTTCTTTTTCTAGAAGCTTGATGTGTAGCATTGGTTATTAATGCATGTTCTATTTTCCTGATATGAAGATTCACCGCTATAAATTTCCATCTTCAGACACTTATCTTTGCATCCCATAGTTTCTGATATTTTGTATCTATATTTCCATTTTATTATATGTATTGTTTATTTTGTTCTTTAATTTTGTCTGTGACTTACTGGTTGATCAAGAGCGTGTTATTTCATTTCCAAGTGTTTTGGAAGTTTCTGAAGTCTATTTTTTCCATTAATTTCTGATTTTATTGCACCATTATCAGATAATATTCATGAGATAATTTACATTCCTTTGCATTTACTTAAAGCATTTACTGTGGGTTATTGTATTGTCTGTTTTTGAGAATGTTTTATGTGCAGATAAAAAATGTGCATTTTGATATTGAAATCATTATGTAAACATGTATTAAGTTTGTGTGTCTATGGTTTTAACTGAGTTCTGATATTTCTTGTTTATTTTTTGTCAAGTTAATCTGTCTCCCAGTGAAAATCTGGAACTAATTTCCCCTGTATCATTTGTATGTTTGTTTCTTTTATTTGCGTCCCTATTAATATTTATTTCTTATAGTTAGCCACTCCCATATTTGATGCATATGTATTTATGATTATTTTCTCTTTTGCCTTAATTTTTTCCTTAACAGTTATGTTCAAATGATTCTCACTAATTTAAATGGATCTTTGAATTTCCTGGTGTGTTGGTTAATTTTCCCTTGTTGTTGAGACAAAATACCTGATGCCCAAAATTAAGGAAGAAAAAGTTTATTTACTGAGCTCACAGTTTTTAGAAGTTTCAGCCTGTTCTTAATGGTTCCAAGGTAGAGTGCCATGTGGCAGTGGTCAACAGCTTATGGCATGAGGTAACAGCAAACACAGCAAGAGGCAAATGGGAGCACTGAGAAAACACTTCCTTTTTCTCTTTTTTACAAAATGTATTTGGTTGTTGCAGGGTCTCACTATGCAGCTCAGATTCATGATGATCCTCCTGCTTTCAGCCTGCTCATTGCTGGAATTATAGGGTTGCACCCCTGTGCCCTGACACTGGCCTGCTGAGCCCACCTTTGAGACAGGGCTGGGACAGTTTGAGGAGTTGGAAATTGAACCACAGTTCCTCTGCTTGCCTAAGCTTGCCCAAACCAGCTATCTCTCTGGATCTCTGTTTTCTTTCTTATATTGTACATTTACTACCTACCCTAGAGTGGGTGTAGTGCTGACACCCATAATCCCACCACTGGGCCATGAATCAAACTCTAAAAGGATCTGTGGTGACATCTAAAGGCAAACTACAGTATTCCTCACATGAACCACCACAACTCGCCCACATCCCTTAATACAGTAGGCATTTTAGTCCATTATTAAGAGTTGCCAAATTCCCAAATTTTCAGCAACATTGAAAAGTCTAAGTCTCAATTGTCCTCAAAGACCTAAGGCAAAATTTGAGTTGCAAGACCCTATACACATAGAGTTAAACACTTTGACCTATAATAAACATCACCAATTCAAAAATACACACAGCAGCATATAAAACGAGTTCATGATCCAGCAATGCAAAAATTTAGTCCTCTATTTCCATGTGTAATATATGAAACAATATGTGGTTAGCCGTGAGCTCCAGAGGTCTGTGTGGCTCTGGTTGTAGTGTCCACGGCTTCACTCTTATGCTTACTGTGTTCTCTCCTTCAACTTTCCTTAGAAAATCAATGTGCCTAGCTTCTCCAAATCTGGGGTCTCCACTGAACCTTTGGCTTCACCCTCATATCTTGACATATTGCTGGCCTCTTAGGCCTACATTGGAAGTCTAATTGGAAATCATTTTAGCCTCAGAACTCTTGTTTTCAGCATGTGTATAAAATGAGTGTCACAAGGATAATCCCAAAGTATATTACTGACTGGATGATGTGCTAAGCTTCTCTCTTTTAGCTGAAGGGATCAGTTGCTTGGATTGCTGAATGTTCTGAACCTGATTCTCAGCAATAAATTCTCTTCTATGAGACCATCTTTCTGGGACAGTAGCTGGCCTCTACCCCATGCTTAAACCTGTTGTGGCTGATGCCACCATTCTGGGATATGACACTGTGGCTTGCTTTTCAAAGCAAAGGCTTTCGCCATTGTAGTTTTGAATCTGCAAAGTGTGGAGATTTGCCTCTTCTTTGATCATGTGTCTTTGGTCCATATTTTTCATCGTTCTATTCCTTCTGAGCAATAACTAACCTCAGAGATTATTTCTGATTTGTTTTCCTCTACAGACTTATGAATTTGTTTCTTTACTTTAGTTACTATCATTTCAGAAATTTCAGGTGTGTGTCTTTCATTTTCCTCTATGTCTTCTGGATTTGTTCTTGATGGGCTGGAGTTCTCAGATTGCATTTTGCTTCTGAATTTCATCATTTGATACATCAAAATAATTTTGTTTTCTCTCTGTGTTGAAATTTTTGACATTTAATACTTGTATCACTAGTATTAAGGCCTCTCCAGCAGGTTCTTGTTTGTGTATGTCCCAAGATCTTAACTTTCCATTTAATTAAGAGGCAAAGGTTGGTATCATTTTCACTCACCCCCTAAGCCTTTGATGTTTGGCTATAGTGAGTTCATTACCCTGAGTTTTCTAGTATTGTTTTAGAAATGAAAACAACTGATTATAACAAATATGACATCTTAGCTAAAATAGTAAAATTGACAGGAACAATACGTTCAACTGTATTGTTCCTTGGACAATAAAATCAAGATAAATATTTATATAACAGGTAATATAGCTATAATATGAGTATAACCTATAGTTATATAACAAAACATAAATTAGGAGTTTGTATGAAAAGAGTTTTGCCTTGGTGAAGTAGTTTTATCCTGTGGGTGGGAAATGTAAGAGGGACGGTATATAAAGCAAAGGTGCCGGGCGTGGTGGCTCACGCCTGTAATCCCAGCACTCGGGAGGCTTGAGGCAGGAGGATCCATGCGAGTTCGAGACCAAAACTGAGCTCAAGGCCAGCCTGAACTGCATAGTGAAACCCTGTCTCAAAAAGGCAAAAAAAAAAAAAAAAAA
>PVJA010032140.1:0-24355 GCA_004027025.1 Myocastor coypus
AAAAAAAAAAAAAAAAAAAAAAAAAAAGAAAACCCATTCTGGTAGCTTTATTTTAAAGAAAAAGAAAACACACGCACACACATACACATGCACGTGTGTGCGCACACATGCACGTGTGTGCGCACACACACACCAAATTTTCAAACGACATGATAGTAAGGTAAAAATGGTTAATGCATTCCATATTGTTTGCATATTTTTAAAGGGAATAAAAAATAGTAGAAGAAACAGTAAAAATGGTACAGAATTTCATTAAACAAAATGATAGAAAGTCAACAATGGCTATTGTGCTGCATATTGTTGTCTCCAAATTAGTTATTTAGATTACCAGACATAAACATGCAAAATTGGTCGAAATTTTAAAAGGAAAGATAAAATTCAAACATTATCCACTCCTTTAAATAGATCAGCAGAAATAAGCAGTACAGTTATCCAAGTTATCCTGTTCATACACATATATGTCTTTTTCTCTTCTTTCTTTCTTCTCTCCTTCCCTTATCCCAGTTGTTCCTTCCCTTGGAGCAGTTTATTTGACTTTCACAGTATCTATTGTATCTTTCAGATTTTGTTTGCTCTTTCAGGTTCTTACACAAAGAAGACAATATGGTATTTATACATGTGGATCTGATTTATTTCATTTATGAGTATGGTCTCTAGTTGCATTCACTTACCTATAAAAGTCTTGAATTTATCTTTTTAATATTTATTTATTTATTTTAGGGTATCACTATGCAGTTCAGACTTATAGTGATCCTCCTGTCTCAGCCTCCCCAGGACTGGGATTATAGGAGTGTGCCACCATACCTGGTTTCATGACTGGCACAGTGTACCCTGGATACTGGGGCCAGCACAGCATGTGGTACTGGTGATAGAACTTGTGTCCTTGGCTTTTTCAGGCAGGCACTTTTGGTAAAGTGCCTTGCTATCTCCCAAGCCCTGAGTTTATCTTTCTTACAACCAAGTAATACTCGATTATATAAGAATGCCACATCTTCTTTTCCATTCCTCAGGTGATTGGCTCTTCAGTTGTTTCCACAATTTAGCTATAACAGATTACACTCCTGTAAACTTGGATGCACATACATGGGTGTGGTATGATGGCTTCAGTTCTTCTGGAGAAATACCGAGGAGGGGAAGAGATTTATATGTTTGACACAATCACTGTGAAATCAATGGCATGGATAATGCCTAGGAGTCGCATGCCATGGCCCTACCATAAATGAACATAGTGTGGGCCATTAATTAGTATTTATTGAAAGAGTAGGAATTCTTTTTTGTAAGTAGTTTCACCCAGAATATTAGGATGCTAATGGTAATAAGGAAAAGAAAGACTATAGTCTAACCCTGTATATCAATGGTCTTCAGGCCAATACTTTAGTAGTTTGCTTTATTTAATTCTTACAACAATCCTACAAGTTGGTAATGTTACCACCATCTTGTAGATAACATTACAGGCTAAGAGATACACACACACACACACACACACACACATACACACACACACACACACACACACACACATCTCTAAAATTCCATCTTGGAGTAAAATCTACACTCTATATTCTTTTAGTATTCCAATTAGATTATAGAACTCTTAGAACAACCTGTTTTTAAAGGGAACAAGCATATTGGCTACTTTCCTATTGCTGAGACATGTTACCCGACACCGATAGATTAAAGGAGGATAGGAGACTTCATAGCCACTCACAGCCTCCAAGTACGGGGTAGGTAAATACAAAGCTATAATGTCTCTAGAAAGCAAAATGAAAACACTTCATGAAAAGTATGAATGTCCACCACAATCTCACAAGTTAATATCCCAATAAGAATTTGGTGTTTTAAAGGCTACACCTGTCTGGTCAGGAGCAGACATACCTACAGCTGTGTACATGGAAAGCATACTGACTTACATTAACACTACGCACAAAGGACCAACTAGGGAAGACTGAAGCTTCAGGTTCTGCAGCCACGCGCCACCAGCCACAACATCTTCATCTTCCTGTCCATTGCCCCATACACTGCTGTGACCCAGAAAAAACTGACCATATTCTGCTTTCTCTTTCACAGGAGGAGCTGAACGTATATGTTACTATGTAAAACCTCTTCAATTTAGAAATACTAGTTAATATTTTATGAGATTTTGGGAATCAAAGAATTTATAGCACAACTGAACTTTGGAATGAGAGGCAGGTAGAATCAGAGAGTACTGGTCAATAGTTTAGGACTGATGCCAGAATATCAATTCCTGTCCTATAACAAACCAACGGGATGATGCCTAGCCACGTACCCTCTCTTCCTTCATCTATGAAGCAGGTAGACATGCACGATCTAGCACAAAGCTATATATTTAGAGTGGTTGTAACAGTTTTAGGAGCTACCTGCACCATCTACCAAGTTGTTCTCTCTTCTTGACCCTGATAATGTAAATTTGATGGAATTTGCACCACAATACCTTTTTCTCTTCTCTAGAAGCAGAAAATGAACCCAATGACTGGGGAGAAGGAACATTAGGTTTCTCTGTAACAAGTGTTAGTTGGAGCTGCTCTGTTCTCTACAATTGACGCTGTATCGAGTCTTCTAGGGTGGGATAGATGATAGATTAAGGAACTTGACTTCGTTTTTATTCAGATTTGTGTTTAAATTGTGCTTTTTTAGTTATTAAGTGATCTGATCTGCTCACTAGAACCTCTCAACCTCGACTTCGTCACCCATAAATTTGGGATGATAAATAATGCTATATACTCCCAGAGCTGTCGGGAGATTACACTAGGTAATACACACCCAATGTCTAACATATAAATGTTCTAAGCTTGTACTAGACTATCACACCTACTTCTTCCCCTTGCCACACCCTCCAAAGGTCACTCTTTTGGAATATAAACATGAAGTGCTGCAGCTTCCTCTGAAATTAGTGTCACTGTGCAGCTGAAGGGACTCTGAGTTTATCACTCCCTGTCTTTACTAATCTGACTTTAATTAAATGTAATTTATTGCCTCTAGAACTGGAAACCTAGAAAAAGAAGACTTTTGGAAAATTCTTTCATGGGACATATTTCACATGCACACTTTTGTTTTAAAATTACATCTATACTAGCCAGGACTGATTCCTACCAGATACAAGTCTGGTAGGACCTGAAATAACTGCTTCGAGTCTTTTATGCAGTGAGTCCAGCTGGTGTGCTGAAGGTCTGAAAAACTGTTGTTTGGGCTCTCTTGTCACCTATTCAGAAAATTTGGATCATATTGTTCATTAATAAAGTAAGTACTCCCTGAGATTTACTGAGGTTGTATTTTTTCTTTTGAAGAATTTGGAGACCTGCAGAAACCAAAGCTAACTGGAATTATTTCTACTTTAAAGTAGATTAGCTGTGACTTCAAGTTTTGAAATTTAAGCTAACATAGTGTCATCTTATTGGATATTTATCTATATAACATTGTATGATTGAGTATTTAGAAAATTATCAAGTATGTCATATCTGTGATCTTCAGCAAGGTTTACTTCCACTGGAAAAGACTTATTGTAAAAGTTAGATTATACTTCAGTGAAAACCTCCTAAACTATCTTTTGCACACACAGTTTGATTCTAAAGCTACCATAAAGATGATTGATAATACTGCCATTTTTTATCTCTTGCTGTGCATATATCCACATAAAATTATAATTATGAATAATATAGCTCTAAATAGGGCATAATTCACATGAGCCAAATTATATTACACCTTTTTCCAACACGAAGATCATATAGGTTCCTAGTTACAAAGGACATTTGCTTATAGACATTATAATTCTTGCTTAATTGTTCAGAGTTGAAAATTAAGGCAAGGCATGTTCTTTGCCTGTTATTTATATTCGCTACCTTAAATGGACTACCTTTTTGTTTATCAGAGAGCATGCAGTGGAAAAGCTCTGAAGCTTGCAAAGTTTGTTCCTGTTAAGAGCCTAGGAGCTAGAAAAATGGGAAACAGTAGAAACCAAGTGAATAGTTAAGCATAGAAGTAGGAAACAGAATATAAAGATAATAAGAAAAGTAAATGACATTTGCAATATATATATCTATATATTGCTAAATTGAACAGTGATTTCAATCATTAATTTGCAAATAAAATAACTATCATATTTTATTTGAAATAAAGACAGCCATGTTAAAATGAAGTCTTAAATCTAAATTTGTACAAGTTTCATATTATGCCCTTTCTAGAATTAACTATTTGTAGAAGTTTTATTGTTCTTCATGGGAATGCTTACTCCTTATTCAAAATGTTCCAGATCACCTACATCCCTTTTCTATCATCTTATTTTAAAAGTATTGTAGTGTGTATCTTTTTACATGGACTTCTCCTGCTATCTGAAAGACAGCCGGCCCTCCTCCTGGAATCAGCAATTGGCTCCATAATCAAAGGACCTGAGGAAGGAGATTATTGTATTACCCTGTCTGTACCTTAGAAATCCATAGAATCAAAGAAAATGAAGCCAGAGAGAACACATAACCCTGGGTAAGATTTCACTGAATTTATGGGTAACCTACTGTCCTTGGCAGGTGACTCCACTAATCAAACTTTCCTATGTCAGAGAGAGTGGTGCTTAGAGCACACTCTTCTGAGCATCTCAGCTCCAGGCTTGGTGTAGTCAGTGCCAAGGGAACTTCATTTGATTGCTTGAGTAATATCAAGACTTGTCTTAGTCAGAGAGGATCGACTTTCTTTAGCTTACATGCTAGGAGACCCATAAATGAAGACTGCAGTTGAATTTGTAATGCTCACAGCTGTTTCATCACCTACTGGTAGAAACATCTTGCAGACTGCTAGGCAATCTCATTGTTAGCTGGCGTGGTTTCTATGGCAGAAGCCAGAATGATTTTGCTTTGACTGTCAGCTAATGAGCCCTAGCACCATCCTTCCACCTGCCTCGTACTTAGTGGAAGTAATCAAAACACCTGAAGAAGATGACGTTATTCAGAGGTTCTTCAGATCGTGTAGGTTAGTTGGAAATATATCAGGCTGCTGTACCACAGTTTCATATAGTATCTTTCTAAACAGAGGTAATAAACTCCTTTTTAATCTACCCCTCATATTATGCAATCCCCACAATGCAATGTGTTCCTATATGCTAAACATATGAACAAGTTAAAGAATTTTTTGTTCAAAGAAAGATCTATAAATTAAGAAGTAGAATGCCCACTTGCGAAAGTACAGAAAATTATTCCTAAAATGATACTACAGAAGAGTGAGAAAGCCATAGAAGCCTGAAGTTGAAGAACAAAAGGTAATTCATTTTGACTGAAGGTAAAACATGCTAGGGAAGAAATGGTCTGAAAGTTTGGGGTCACTAAATATTTGTAATATTTATCTTAATTCTATATATTAATGTGAAATTGTTAGCTTTTAGATTTACTGTCACTGCAAGAATATTAAAAATTATAAACACGAAACCCTAAAGACTATATATTTTTCTATGAAAAAAGTCTAGTAAACAAAATTAAAATATATCATATGCTGGGGCACAGAGATAATTCATTGGTTTCCATGCCTGCCTGGCAAGTGCAGTGACCCAGGTTTCATCCCAAGTACCCTATGCTATACTGCCTCTGCCCTGAGTTCTTGGAGCAGCCACCAAAACCAGACATCATGGTGCATGCCGGTAGTCCCAGAGCTATGGAGGCTGAAGTAGAGGCTCCCTATGAGTCCAAGCTGTGTAGCAAGACTCTGTACCAAATATATACATTTTTAAAGTCATGTGCTGTTAATAACAGATGTATTCTGAAAGATACATAGCATTAGCTGATTTCACTATTGTGGAAACATCAAAAAATGTACTTTCACAAATCTGGATGGGATAGTCTACTGCAGATTGATGCTGATGTGCATAGCCTGCTGGTCCTAGGCAGGGGTGGCAATCCTGTGGCATGGGTGAGCCTCTGTTTGCACATGAGCCAAGGCATCTCAGCAGCCAAGGACCACGCACTCAGGTTTACTTTCTGGGCTAATACTTAGGAATAAATAAGTGGGCTTGGGGTTGTAGTTTGGCCATTTGGTCTATAAAACGTGTGCTATCACTGTTCAAGGGCCACAATGAAACAAACAAACAAACAAATCACAAATGAGCTTAAATTAAGCACAAGAGAAAATAATGCAATTAAGAGGCAGAGTAAGTGTGAGATGTATGAAGCTTTCACCATCACTGATACATTGTTGCAGCTTGAGACAGTTAGAAGCTTAGCTAAGTAGCTCATCAGCTCTACATCTCAGGGCATACAAGACATGTACCTGGGTGAGTGCTTATGCTCCAGAATGTTGTAATAGTTGATTCATTGTGCCAACATGGGAAGTTTAACTAAGTGACTCAGTAGGGGTAAAGGGCAGGTAAATATCCTGAGCTTTCAGGGAGGGAAAGAGGCTTACTCCTTCCCCTTTTGCTCTTGCTGCCTTTGCTGTCGTCTGCAGCTATGAGTGGTTGCCCCTCAGCTATACCAACCTACCTTGGAGCCAGCTGATTATGGACTGAAACTTCTATGAACTACGAGCTGCATGAACCTTTCCTTCCTTAATTTTGGGTATCAGATATTTTGTCTCAGCAATGAAAGAAAATAAGCAAAACACTCTTGCTTTGTAACATAGCAGATAGTTTTAAGTAAACCTGTTTTCTCAGTAGGAGTACTTCCTAAGATAATGACAGAAATTACAGTAAATATGAAAACTGTAATAGAGCTATTTACTAGTATGAAACATTATGTATGCTACATAGTCGTACGTGTCACACTTTTGTATGACTAAGCAAGAATCACTCTTCAGGCCGATCATTACGTTATGTGACTGCTCTTATACATGCAATCCATCCTTGGCTGAAACACTGTGTTATGCTGCATGGCTATCTACCAAAATACAGAAGAAATTCATTAATACTCAACCCAGCTTTCTGGAGTATTAATTCCAGACATTCTTACAGTCTGGCTAGACTGTGGAGGAAAGCATTTTCTGTTGCATTCGTATTCTTCCTACGGTAAGCCAGTGGAACTATTCCATCTCCCACTCCCATTCCCTATCTTTAGCTTTTTATTTTGTAGATCATCTTAGCCTCCATGATTCTTAAAATAGCCATTTTCACCTTTATTTCAAGGATCAGAAAATAACACTGTGGATCTTTTCCAGCGTCAGAAAAAGACAACCGTTTTCCTCTGTCTTTCCACGTAATTAATTAATAGTTAAGAATACTGTAATGTAGGGGAAAACACACAGTGTTTGTTATCAGTGGACCAGTTTAATCGCATTTTCATTTCTTGCTATCAGGATTATTTTGGGCAAAGAATTTAATATACGAATAGTCGGGCTTATTGTCCTTCAAATGGGGTGATAATTATACTACGTGGTAGAGTGTGTGTGTGTGTATGTGCTTGTGAGGGCATATATACATGTTGTTTTTGATTGCAAAGGGTTATATATGAGTGACAGTCATTAGTGGTTTTTCATTTTTACTAGCTGAGTTATCCTATACAAATAAATTATCCACCAACAATTGGGTTCCTCATCTAAGAAATGGGGATAATAATTATATTAAGTTCACAATGAAGAATATATTTAGTTTATGTAGTTTCAAGTGTGAAGTGTTATAGGGATGATGACCGAGATTTGGTTCTGAGACTTTTGAGTGAGTCAGTTCATCAAATTCATTCAGGCAGAAAATTATATCTTCATTTCTCTGCAAAACTCTGTCTTCACAAGTTTCAGTGCTCTGCAGTGACGCTCTTGCTCTGCCCGCAGGGATGTGTTAGGGCAGTAGGGTGTGGGGAGACACCCTGCTCTGGGGACATTTGCAGCCTTTGCCCTTTTGGCTCCCTTTTTTTTTTTTTTTTTCCTCATGAAACTATGTAAATTTAACTTGTGTGTGTGTGTGTGTGTGTGTGTGTGTGTGTTCCTTTTTTAAAAATTAATTTCAATGAGAAAGAAATAGCAATGAGACAGTTTCAAAACATGTTAGTAGGACAATAACTCTGATTAATGCATTGCATATTGTTGTCCTCATAGCAGTTGTTCAGAGTACGTGATGCAAACGTCGTATTTTGTCTAAACACTATTAGTACAAATCTTTCTTTTCATGGAACTAAGAGAAAGTAGCTCTATATCTTGGTCTTAACCATCCAGGAGAAATGTCTAACCATGAGGTATAAAAAGTAAAGCCATATTAATGTGCTGAGATGTAAAAGCCTCAAGGCATAACAACTTTTGACTTTGCTGGTTTTGATTTATTAACAAATAATAACTTATTATGGACTATTGGACTAAATTAGGTTATTTTGCTTGCTCTCTTATTCTCAACCCCCTCCTCACCCTCCTCCTTGGTCTGTATGGGGAAGTCTTTATTTTGTATTTACTTTTTTTTCATTTAGTTACCAACATTTATTATTTTCTTTTTTATTTTATAATTTTGTTTATTTATTTTATTAATATTAATGAGAATGAAATAGCTATGGGACGGTTTCACAACAGGTTAATTGGACAGATACAATAATTACCACATTGCATATTGTTGTCTTCGTAGTAGTTTTTCAGAGTTCAGAGTTCAGTAGGAGGATGGCTGGATTGAATAGGATTTCCAGTTCTATTTTTTAAGGAGTCTCAACACTGCTTTCCACAACGGTGGCACCAGTCTGCATTCCCACCAGCAGTGGAGAAGTGTTCCTTTTTCCCCACAGCCTCTCCAACATTTGTTGTTGGTTGATTTCTTTATGGTAGCCATTCTTTCTGGGGTGAGATGGTATCTAAGTGTGGTTTTAATTTGCATTTCATGAATGGCTAGTGATGTGGAACATTTTTTTCCTGTATTTATAGGCTTGTTGAATTTCTTTCTCTGAGAAATGTGTGTTCGTCTCAGATGCCCATTTCTGAATTGGGTCTTTGAATTTTGAGACCCTAATGATTTTAGTTCTTTATAAGATCTGGATAGAAGACCTTTGTCTGAATACTTATTAGTTAACATTTTTCTAGAAATATGTGGATTCTGTTTTCACTCTGCTGGTAATTTCTTTTGATGTGCAAAACTTCTCAGCCAGAGGAGATCCCAGTTGTTGATTCTTTCAAGTGTTAAACATGCATTTTGATTTTTGTTCATGAACTGTTTGCCTACCTCAATATCTTCAAGATTTCTCCAACTTTCTCTAGTGTCTAGTATTTCTCTTTTAATATTTATATCTTTAATCCATTTTGATTTCAGTTCAATGCCTGATGATAGACCTGGATCAAGTTTTCGTTTTCAGGATGTGGAAAGCCAGTTTTTCCAGCAACATTTGTTAAAGAGGCTATCTTTCTTCTAGTAAACATGTTTGCCCCTTTGTCAAAGATAAGGTGGCTGAGTGTGTTTGTATTTGCTTCTGCATCTTCTAATCTATTCCATTGATCCTTAGGTCTTTTTTTTGCCAATACCATGCTGATTTTATCACAGTAGCTCTGTAGTATACTTTAGGCCAGGAAGTGTAATTCTTCCTGCCTTATCTTTGCTGCCCAGTATTGTCTTTGATATTCTAGGTCTTTTGTGGTTCCAAATAAATTTTAGGAATGATTTCTCCAGGTTTGTGCGGTATGTTGATGGCATTTTGATAGGGATTGCATTAAATCTGTGTAACAGTTTAGTGAGTATAGCCATCTTCACAATGTTGGTTCTTTCTATCCAGGAGCAGGGAATATTTTGTAAGTTTTCTGAAATCCTCTACCATCTCTTTTTTCAGAGTATAGTAGTTTTCACTGAATAGATCTTTTACTTCTTTAGTTAGGTTAATTCATAAGTATTTCATTTTTTCAGTGCTGTTGTAAAAGGTATTGTTTCTCTAATTTCTCTGTCAGAGTTCAGAGTTCAATGAGAAGGAAAAATTGTATTAATAGTGTCTAGACAAGGTATCATGTCCCTTTTTCTGCCCAAGACATGCTATCTAGTTTAGTGCCTTATTTTTCATTCTATGTAGCACTGCCATTATATCTTTCCCTGAGCTGTCTTTTAATTTTTCCTTATGTCAAAGACCATTTTATTAATTTGTGAGCATATATTTACACTGAAAAACTTCCACTGTCCCTCTCTTTCAAGTGAGTTCTAAACTTTAAATAAGTTAGTGATGAAAACAAAACCAATGCTAAAAGAAGCCTGAAAAGCTTCCCATGTAAAAGGTGCTGGGAGGAGTCTTCAGTCTTCCTCATTGCCAAGCGCTGATGGTGTGAAGGGTCATGTAGACCTGAAAAGCTGTTTGAAGGCAATTTCCTACACCCTGCACTGAATCAGTGCCAGGAGATTCTCTTACTAGGTCTAAAAGTGATGTCATCTCTGACCTTGTATAGCAATCACTAATAACTGCATTATTTAAATCTTTATCAACTAATTTTCCCCCCAGGAAAAGACCTGTTTTGAGTCAGTAAAGTGCCTAAATCCATAACTGTGGAGTCATTTTCCAATGATTAGGTTGCAATTTAATTTATATATTACTTCAGCACAGGATATTAACCAATGAGTCAACATATTTTAGACTTCTGAATTCAAAAGTATATGGCTTCACTTTTGAAATGTGGCATTTTATTAATATTATAGGTACAAAATCTGAATGCCTGAGATTATGAAGATGGAAGCCACATTAAACAAATGTTGGCTGCCTACTAGGTCTGAGGAATCACTTCATTAGGCTCACAGTGGTGCAGGGCCATACAGAGTCATTCAAACAGCTGCATCACTTCTGTTAATTTGGAAGTGGCTTTATCTGGGCTCAGTGGGAGGGGCTGTTTTTTCGAGGGCCTGCCGGAAGGCACCACCTGATTCTCCTATATTGCTGCTAAAAGCAATGCTCAGCCCAGCAGCTTTTCTGTCTTGAAGGTGCTCCCTTCTACCATACATCGTAAGTCCCTGACTCTCAGGACTTGGTGCCAGTTGTGGTGGATACTTTCTATTTAATTAGTCTCCTGCAAAGACATTGTTGCCTTCTAGCTATTTTAGGCTTAGTTTAATTAGGATGAAGCCAAGAGAGATCTGGAAAAAAGCATTTAGAAAATATTTTTGTAAACTTAAGGTTTTATCCTGTTAGTGTTTTCCTCCCCTAAACAATTGACTTTATTATCAGTGTGACATGGCTTTATTTTCTACAATCAACCTCTTTAATAGTTCTGTGTCTCCAGGGATATTGCTTAAAGTTTATGAGGCTGGTTTGCTTATTTTAAACATAATCACCATACCCTTAACATGCATACATGTGTGTACATATTTATATGTCCAATTATATATTGAATGAGATGGTAAATGTAAACTAGGGCTTGACACTGTAGAATTTCTCAGTATTTGCAATGCTTTAAACCTCTAGTTAGTCTCATTTTTAATAAGAGGCATGGTTTGACCTTGCAAAAGTGTTTGTAACACATTTGGTCAAAGCAAACAGTTGTTTTCCAGGGTACTAGTATTGTGAATGACAGGAACTATGAACCAAACTTCTACCACTTATACAAGATTGGAAAGGGACAGCTATGCTGAAAGAAAATAGATTAATTTCAGCCTCAATTCTTACTAATGTCACTGGTGTAACATCACACAAATGTGCTGCCTTGGCTAATGGATTACGTGGGTGTATCTAGGAACAGATTCTCAATCTTGCCTCTCTCTGTCTCCTCAGGTGTCATCCTCTCCTTCGCCTCCTGCTAATCTCACTTTGGGTTATAGATGCTTGGCTGATTTTGTTTTCTCAGGCAGAGTTTCTCTCTTTGTACAATAACATGTTTTCCTAAGTTTAAAGACTCTGATGTGAGATATGAAGTACTGAAATGTCTCCAAGAAAAGTGAAGAAAAATGATGAGATTGCATAACAAGGTCTATGAAGGCCAACTAAAGGAATTCCAATGTTGAGTCTTGGAAGAAGGATTTTAGGGTTACAGGCACGTGGAGCAAGGCTGAAATAAATAATATACATGTGCTGGTATGAGTTGTAAGTTTGATTCCTCTTCAAGGGAAAGGAAAAGAAGTTACTTTTCAACACTAAGAACTACTTAGATACAACTTTACCATTTCTTCCTTGCCCCCGTGATGGTTAAAAAGTGAGAGACTGTGAGATTCATTCTCAAGCTAATTTTGTGGCAAAAAGACTCAGCATCTGTCTTCAATTGGTGAAGAGTACCTTGCCTGCAAAGGATTCTTTTCCTGTTATTTTATTAATTATGTAAATACTATCTAGGTGCAAACTTCAACCTCTTTGAAACACTTTAATTGTTAGTAATTTTGTGTAAGATCTTATTTGAGAGAAAGATTCTTTAGGTAAAAGTGTTTAAAACCTACTAATGTCACTGTTGCTGGATAAGATAGATTTTTGGTTACACATAGAATGGAAATTAAATGTGGGTGGGTGCTTGAGCCTGCTAACAACTATTACAGTTTTCTAAATTCTACTTTAGGGCCTTTGAAAAAGGAGGGTATTCTAATAGTTTCCTAGATGTTGGCAAAAAGTTGAGGATTGTAGCTTAATTTATATGAAAAATGTGAATTAGAAAAGTTGCCTCTTTTGTTGTTAATCATCTCAGCTTTGAATATCAGTGGTTATCAATTCTTTTTACTTATTTTTCTTCATTGTATTCTAAATCAAACCTAGAATCTCTGTATTAAGTCGTTCACAGCTTTTTTTTTTTTAACTTTACTTTGAGGTAGATTCTTATTAAGATGCCCAGGTTGGCCTTGAACTTGTGATCTTTCTGTTGCAGCCTCCCAGATTGCCAGGATCATCAGTGTGTGTCACCATGGTAGTTTATGAACTTTTCTGTATTATCAGCCTTTCCTGCTTCTTTGAGTGCAGTTT
Source organism: Myocastor coypus (assembly GCA_004027025.1). Classification (NCBI taxonomy): domain Eukaryota; kingdom Metazoa; phylum Chordata; class Mammalia; order Rodentia; family Myocastoridae; genus Myocastor; species Myocastor coypus. The sequence goes on from PVJA010032140.1 coordinate 12,801, forward strand.
CTGCCAGGTGTTGGGAACTTTTCTGGCCACCAGAGATGGCTCTTGCAGCTGTAATGTGCTTTCCATCATTTTTTGCATTAGTCACCTCCAATATAATTGGCTCAATACGCTCTATCCAAGTTTGAAATTGTGAATAGTCAGGAGTGTTTTTCTTGGAAGAAACTTTATTGAAATTTATATTGTAGTCCAAGGGGACCCACACTGCAGAAGTTGCACTGCCATGGGAGCGAGGAAACTACTCAGAAAGGATGAAAGCAGCCTTGCTGATGTGATACTCTCAACCTTTCTGCTTGGTTATAGGAAGGAGAGGCACCCCTCACAGACCCAGCCAAGGTGGCTGCAAGAGGTGGATTCATCCAGAGAATTTGGAAAGGAGAGTCTTGGGGAAGATTTGCACCCCAGCCTACTGAAGCTGGTGCACCTGGTGAGGGCGGGCTGGCCATGCTGGCTACACAGTGTTCGGAAGCCATGGAATTGATGTACCTTGTGGGGCTCATCAGGACCTTTTCTTCTATACCATCATGAGAGATGGAAAACCTTTGCCTACCATTGACCAAAGGAAATGAACACTTGTGCCCTGCTCTTTTTTTTTTTTTTTTTGAGACAGGGTCTCACTCTGCAGTTCAGGCTGGCTTTGAGCTCACTTTTGTAGCCCAGGCTGCTCTCGAACTCACAACGATCCTCCTGCCTCAGCCTCCCAACTGCTGGGATTACAGGCGTGAGCCACCACGCCCGGCCGTGCCCTGCTCTTAAAGACTTCCACATGCCAATTTATCTACTCTTTAGTATGTTCTCTTTGGAAGGGATTGTTGTTCGCTGTTTCTGGATGAGATATTTGAAATTTATAGAGGTGGCACCACTTGTGCATTAAGAAGTTTGGCTTGACTGTACTAAACAGCAGGGATAGTCAGCTAGAAAGAATAGCACTTCATTTGTACTGGTGGTTTTGGAATTTCCCACCCACAGTGGGCCCTGTTGAGTGCACTGCAAGGCAGTGGGCCGGAGCAGGGGCATGTGGGGAAGCATAAGAGGTTACATCTTTGCCAAAAAGCAAAAGAGAAAAGAGGGAGGGAGTGTGGTCCCACAACCTCCTGCTAGTGCACCCCAGGTTACCTCAAGACTCTCCACTACACCCACCTCTGAAAGGTTTCACCACTTCCCAGTGGAATCACCCTGAGGACAGAGTCTTTGCTGATGTACCTTTGGGGACACTGAAGAGCCAGACTAAAGCTTCTTCTTCAACCTAGAACCTGCTGACCTGGAAGGCTGTGCTCCTCCTTCACTTTGTGTGGGATCCAAGTCCTTTCTGAGTGGAGGGCCATGTCCCCAGCTTTTGTGGGGACACTGTAGAGTGCACAGTTTGTTTGAAGAGTGGTTATTTTTTTGAATAATTCGCCTTCTCTCATGTTTCTTCAATTATTTTGAAATATATATTTTTGTGACACTATATTATTCCAAAATTAATGTGGACAAGGGACCAGGGAGATAGCTCTGTGGCACAAGTGCCTGCTTGGCAAGTGCAAGGTCATGAGTTCAAATCCTGGTCCCACCAAAAAACAAACAAACAAAAAAACATGGATATTTTCCCTCCTCCTCCTCCTGCTCTTCCTCCTCCTCTTGCTGCTCCTCCTGTTCCTCTTCCTCCTCCTCCTTCTTCTTCATGTATTTGGTTGTTGCAGGATCTCACTATGTAGCTTGGACTTGTGTTGGTCCTCCTGCTTTCAAGCTCCACCAGTGCTGGGATTACAGGCATGTACCACTGCACCCAGTAGAGTGGCTCGGGCTGCCCTGGGGGTCTGGCTGGTACAGGATGTGATTTCAGGGATTGAACTGAGGCCCCTGTGCTTGCCTAAGCAGGCATCTCACTGGCCCATAGCATGGATATTTCTGAAAGTAGGAGGATTTAGCAAGATAGGATTAGTTTCTTGGATACACATTTATACAATGACTGGCTTCTTATTGTATAAAATGATAAACTTATCTGGTGTTGAAATATGGTCACTCTTATTTCTTTATCAAATCACATTCAGATACAGATTTTAAAATCTCAGAAATATCTTACTACTAAATTAAATAGTTTGAGGACATTTTCTAGGTGACACTATCACTGAGAAAGTACAGAAAACAGTGGATGAAAAAACCCAGGAGTGCCAGGTGTGGTGGCACATACCTGTAAGGCCAGAACTTGCTAGGCTGAAGCAGGAGGATCGGGGTGTATGTTCAAGACTGGCCTGGGCTATTAAAGTGACCTCAAGGCCAGCCTGAACTGCATAGCAAGACCCTGTCTCAAACAGACACAAAAAACCCAGGAGAAATAAAAAAGAAAGGAAGGAAGGAAGGAAGGGAGGGAGGGAGGGAGGGAGGGAGAGAGAGAGAGAGAGAGAGAGAGAGAGAGAGAGAGAGGAGAGAGAGAGAGAGAGAATGAAAAAGAGGAGACCTCAAATGTAGTGTGGCTTGTTTTCCAGTGCAGAGTCCCTGGTTCTGTGCTGTAGTTTAGGAAGGGTGCCTCTTCAGCTCCTGCTAGAAACCAACTAATCCAGGGCTTTGCTTGTGTTTTTATTTTGATCTTAGAAAATAAATGTATTTTAAAATGTTGTGATTCCTGTGTATCAGGATAAAGCTCCAGAACAAAGTGGACCAAAGTTTATGTTTTATTTTTAAAACATATTATGAAGCAATAGATTTTTAGTTCTAGAGTACAGTATTCAAGGAAATGTAATTGTTACTGTGTAAATGAAATATGGCAAGCACCCAATAATATTAAAACAAATAATATAGTTATATATTTATAACATAAATAAGTATATTTATACAAATGAAATATCAGGGGCCTGGCGGGATGGCTCAGTGGTCTAAAGCGCCTGCTTGGGAAAGCTTGGGTGGCTTCAGGTACGCGGTTCCACATGCTGCCAGGGCACATTGACAGGGCAATTGAGACTGGGAGTGGCGACCTGTGCCTGTAATTGCAGCTCTTTGGGAAGCTGAAAACAGGAGAATCACTGAGTCGGATCTATGTAGTGAGACCCTGTAGACTCGGTAGACCTTGTCCTAAATACATTTTAAAAACACACTTAAAATTAGCAACCCCAAGAAGATAGAGTCTACCATATTTCATTTATTCACATTATTTTAAAATTTATTATATTTTCAATACAAATATTTATCCATACAATTCATTATATCTTATGTTTAGAAGTGACTTTTCTTCCTTAATTATATGTGCAATAATGATATTATGCTCTTAATGCTGTATGACATTTCATGAAATACAGATTTAATATAGAGTAAAACTATATTAAATGATATACATAAATGCCTAAATACTTTTCTAAATTTTAATTCATTTTAGTGAGAAAAAAGAATAGTGATGAGATAGTTTCCATGCAGGTTAGCAGGACTTTTATAATAATTAATGCTTTGCATATTTTTGTCTTAATGTGTAAATATTGATGCAGAAGACTAGCATAAAATGAGTTCATTACTTTTATTTTGAAAATACTGGGGAGATTTATGACACTATATTTTTAAATTAATTAGTAAAAATATGAAACAAAATGTATAAGAGACAAAATACTTTGGATACAAAAAAATGAAGGAAGAACCAAATCATCAGATTCCCAAATATATTCTAAAAGTATGGAACTAAACTGAAATGTATAGGAAGTACTAATAAAAATATCCCATAGTGTCATCCAAAGAATTCTTACGCATATAAGTATATTAAGGGAGGACAGTAGAAGTGGCATTTCAAGTTAGGGTAGGAACTTCAGGGAGCCAGACGCTGGAATATGACTGGCTGGCTCTTCAGTCTGTCACAGTTAGTCTGTTTCCAGGGATTATACATGAGAGACAGGAGATATCTTGGTTTTGGCTTATGATAGACAAGACTGTCTGTCAGTGGCCCTGTGCCAAGGATAACCACTGCCCTCCTTCGGAAGTACTTTCCTGAGAGCCATATTCAGTTTCTTTCACCTTGAGGTCTTATGTTAACCCCCTCCTCACGCCTGAGGGAAACAGCCCAAGCTTCTGTGTACATCCTATTCTGTCAACAGACAAAAATCTCAACATCAATGATGGACTTAAAAACATTAATTTTTTTTCCCTAAATGTCAGCTTAATATATATTTCATATTAAAACCCTCCAATGTAAATGGAAGCTTCCACTTAAGTGTTGAAATTAACTGATGTTCTAAAATAAATGTGATGGAGAAGGGTGCTTGAGTTTTTTTTTTTTTTTAAACATGTAACTTCTTAAAGGGAAATGATAAGGAAGTCCATTTCCAGAAGACACCATTCTCATTAATGGAGTATATGAAGCTCAGAGGACACTGCTCTGATTGCTCTCTTGTCAGCTGAGAAAAAAAAAAGTTAGGTCAGGAGAAAAAAAATTCAATTACATTTACAGCAGCAGCTGAAGGGGAGCAAAATCAATGAAAGGAGCATACTTATTAGAGACCTGCAGTTGCCATAAAACTGAAACTAAATCACAGTGACAGTGTCTGAACTTCAGATAAATTGCTTTGAATTCAGAATGGGAGCCTGGAGAAATAATGGAAATGATATTGCATTTGGTGGAAAAAGGGGCTAGAACTTTTTATAGCCATTGCTTTTCTGAATCTTGTAGATACTGTCAGGTTCACATACTGATTTGTTATTTATTTATTTGTAGTAAAAGTAGATTCTATTGTTTTGCCAACAGGTGATTCCACTTGCAGTGTTGCTCTGGTGCTCAGAAGGTGGAGAATTATGAGGGGTATTGCTCAGAGTGGCAGCAGAGCTTGCTGGGAACCCAAAGGAAGGTGACTGCTGGAGGCAGAGCTATTCTCTGAAGAGAAACAGAAAGGTAGGATGACAAATAGGGGGAGGGGCCAGCCAGCTCTGCCAGCTCTGTACTTTTTTCTCAATGGAAGCAGATGTCGTCTTGGTCTCAAGGGCTCTCCCAGGTGCTACTCCAGGGTTGGTAGGCATGAGGCTCTTTCCCTGCAGCTGCTGTGCTTTCCTGTTTCTCTCAGCTGTGCACTTTATAGGTAGCTGTATATGCCTGTGAGGGGACTCCAGCTCTGGCAAATGGTAATGGAACACACAGTTTGCCTTTGTTGAACATGGGTCACCTATCAGCATTAATAGGATGGCAACATGGGTTTTCTTGCACAAACAGTGTTACATAGAATCTCAAACAAGTTGCATCTATAAATATTACACCAGTGTGAAATGCATCAGTAAAAAGAGCTTCTCTGACCTTCATTGTCTCTCAAAAAGGCCATCTCGGATACAAGGCCTTTGAAAATTTTACTTCATTGAAGGCTTTCTCCATTTATCATTTTTTAGAGGGAAAAAGCCAGACCAATAGAAAAGGGAAGAAAACCAGAAGGATTTTACATTTATTTTACTTTTTATTTTTCTAGGTAGGAGAGGTTCAGGTATACTCACCAAAGAGGAAGTTTCACTATAGGAGCTGAAGGTGCAAGAGAGATATGATTAGGAGTTAACAGCAAGATCTCCAGTGAGAGAGGAGAAGGTGATGTCTGGAATATAGTGGAAAAGCATCCTGCAGCCAGTGTGACCAGATGCCAGGAGAAAGACTGCAGAGGAATGATGTAAAAGCAGAGGAAATCCTCAAGTGTGGGTCGACATTTCTTAGTGGGAAAAGAGGTATGGCCACCTGCGAAGCGCTGGCCAGGATTGAGGAGGGGTAATTTGAATAGAGAGGGAGAAGAGACAATGGAGAATCCCACTGTCCTGAGTTCAAAGTCCCGAGTTTGATCATTTGATATCTCTCCCATTAGAGGTAGGTCATAGTGTTAAGAAAAGCTAAGGGTTTGCTTGGATTTATAAGCACACAGGCATTAGGATCAGAGACAGAACTTGATTTCTTTGTCCTCAGTACCAAGGACAGTGCTCGCACAAAGTAGGTATTTAATATACATTTACTTATTAAATGAGTAAATTAATGAGAGGAACAGAAAAGGGGAAGAGGAGAAAGGGGGGTAATACTGAGGGACTATTGCATTTTAGAGTAAGGTGCAATTGGGACAGGAAATGAAAGGAGAGGTTAAAGGGTAGGAGAAAAGTGTAATGATGGAAAGGCAAAAGTTTCAATCATAAATATTAAAATATGTTTAGATTAAGGATGTAGTGGGCCTTTGGGGATAAGAACTCTTGATCTAAGAGTATAAAAATGGAATTCAATATTTCAGAGATGGTTCACTTTAAGATAATATCTTTGGATTTATTTATATATTGTGTCTTTGTTAACTTATGAGTCCTTGAAAGTGGAGACGACTCTTTTATTTATTGGTACCTTTCATAGGAGCATAGCAGAAACCCAATAAATAATGAAAAAGGGAATAAAATATGCACAGAAAGTTGATATTAAGCTCCAAAGCTGCCTTTACTTTCTCCTCTAATCAATTCCCTCAATACACCTGCACTTCAGATTTATTGACAGGAAAGCAGGAAAAGTGATTTTTCCTGTGTATGCTCTGGGAGGACTAATTCAGTAACAATATTCAGTAAATTAGTTTATTGAATTTTAGTTTAACACCTCAATATGAAAACTCCCAATCACTTCTTGAATATTATTCATCTTGTTCAACATATTCCATATTTTATTATCACTTTCAAAATATATAATTTTTAGAACCCATTTTAGAAAAGATTATAGAAATGTGCTGCGAATTATGTGATGAATGATTTATCAAATATTCATTATACTATTTGTAGTGTATAATGTGTCAACTACAGAGGGACACTGAGAGGTACTAGGCATCATTTCTGAGATACAATACTGAGTATAATGGTGAGCTGTAATCCATGGTTGCCAAGGCATCATCGTATCTTAAGTGTCTTGCTGGATTGCATTAGTATTGTGGGAATTTTAAGGAGCTGAGGTCGATGAGGGGTGGAGCATAAGGATAAGATTGCTAGAGGAGAAAGAATTGGGCTAGATGTTGAAGAATAAGTAGAACCTGAAAGTACAGGAAATGGTAGTTCAAGGGTTAAACAAGGAATCAATGACTTCACAGTTTTTTGTTCTTCATGACTGAAGATATATTGAAATGTCCAAATGCAGGTATTGCAGACATTTTGCACCAGTTATGTCCATTCAGGATCTCTCAACAAAGTGGGTTCTTCCAACTATATGTGAACCAGAGACCCTCACTTACCTAGCTCAAATGGTTAGCCTAAGACAGACATAAAACCCAGCTGAGTGGGACTGTCTCATCTATGCCTGTGAAATTAGAATTAGAAAACTCAGTGTTGTGTATAGGAGAAGAGAATGCGGATACACACGTCCTACAGATTTCTCTACAAAACACACAAAAACAGACAAGATCGACTAGAAATCTAGCAGCTTTGAGAAAAGAAAGAGCAGCTGACTAGTTTCTCAAGGCTCTTCCTTCTCCTTTGTCTCCTCCTTTCTCTTTGTCCTTCTCCTTTAAAGAATATTGTTTTTCATAATTTTATTTAAAAAATAAAATAATTTTTAAAAATTTTATCCTAAAGAAACAGCAGAAAGCCTCTCAGTACAAGAAGCATAGCACTTTTATTTTTATTTTTTTTATTTAGAAACAGAATGCTGCAAGGCCTGACTTGATGTGCTGTCCTTGAAGTGCATAAAAGAATATCCCATGTCATATAGAGCGATACTAACACTCCTCATACAAATGAGAATGAGTTTCTCTTGTGGTTCTCAAGGAAACTCGGTAAAGATGGGACCAGGTAGGAGGACTTGAAAATTGCACATAAAATAATGTGTGGGAATTAAATCTCAGAGGCATTGCTCTTCCATATGCTCTTCTTCTTGCCTCGCATCTCCACCATCCACAAAATGAGTGATGTCAAATACTTTTTCTGTCTTAAATTACTTTTCTCTATACCTTCTACTATTGTGGCTCACATTAGTTGATTTGAAAATTCTAAATCAGCTTGTGTCCCTGAAGCAATTCTTTCCTAAAAATAAGATATGATTTTTTATATATTGAACACTAATATTTTGTTACTTAGGTTTACATCTATATTAATGAAGAATGTAGGATCTCTTCCCAGAATTTCATTTCATTGTCCTTTTTGGCACCAGGGTAATGTTAGTTTCACCAAAAGAATGGACAGCTATGCTCTCTCCTCTTTTCTAGGAGGGACTGTGTAGAATTGGTGTTAATTTTTTATATATTTGGTAGAATTCTCCAGTGAAAACCTCCAAGTCTGGAATTCTTCCTTTTTTTTTTATAATTTTCAACCCCTGGGTTCAGTATCCTTCATAGTATAATATCACTCAAGTTATCTCTGTTATAATGTGTGAATTTTTGTAGTTTATGTATTTTTGTTTGTGATCGACATAGAAGAATTAGCCCATATCATCTAAGGTGTTAAAATTGTAATTTAACATCTACAAGTAAGAAGAAGGGGAGGATGGGAAGGGGCAAAAGGTGTAGCTTGCTTAGTTATACACTGAGAAGGTTGAGTGACACGTGAAACCTCCCTGCCAAACAGAATATCCACCTGGCTTGCCTCGCATGCCCAGAGTTCCTGCGACCAGAGCACAGTTCAATTCTCTATGTCTATAGTAATGCTAAATTATTTTTTCCTTAAAATTTGATGATTGCTCTAGGTATTACACTAATGCATGCAACTTATTGGACCACTGGTGTCCTGTTAGCAGTATGTTTCAATTTAGGAAATGTTACTTTTCTTTATACCACTTTGTATTCTTTAATTTATGGTATAATTTAAAAATACATATTGTCTTCATATTCCAAAATATGGTAAGAGTGCCATATTATTTTGTTTCAATAGTCAAATGTAATTTAGGAAACTTGAGAACAAAAGCCCATCTCATATTTTTACCTTCTATACTTTTTAGTTCCTGGTGCACCAAGATTCCTTGCTTGATCATTTTTATTTTCTTGTTTATAAAATTTCATTAACATTCTTCTAGGGTAGGTAAACTGCCAGCAAGTTTACTTGACTTTCCTTCATTTGACAGAGTCTTGATTTCTCCTTCTCTCCTGAATACTACATTTGCAGACTGACAACTTTGTTGACAGTTTTTCTTTAAATATTTCATAGTATGGTAGGTAGCACTTTATTCTTTCCACTGCAGCTTTTGATAAGGAAACTGATGTAATCTAAATAGTTTTCTGTCTATAAGGCCAAGTCTCTCTTTCTGAGCGTTACTTTCAAGCCCTTTGCTTTACCTAATTTCCTAAAGCTTAATTATGGTGTTACTTGGCATGGATTCTTTAGCATTTATTCTATTGAGGCTTCACACTTCATAGAATATATAGTGTTATTTCACTTGGCAAGTTTGAGAAGCTTTCAGTATTATTTCTTTGGGCTCTTTTTCTCAGCCCCTGGACCTCTTTTTTTCCTTTTTCCCCTGCTCTTGATGATACCAATGTTCGATCTTTTCTTATATCCCACAGATCCATGTAGCTCTTTCTATTGTTTTTCTTCAGTGTATTAATTACATGTTATTCAGATTGAGTTATTTCTATTATTTCATCTTTTAGATGAAATGAAAGAGTCACTAGCAAATGAATTGTTTCTCCTGTTCTACTGTTAGGCCCATCCATTTTTTTTTTTTAAATTTTGGTTGTGTTTTCCAATCTAAAATTTTCATTTGGTTCTTATTTGATGATATTTTGTACACATTTTGCTAAAGTTTTTTTTTTTAAGTTTTTCATTTGCTTAGAGTATAATGTTGCTTATTGAATTAGCTTTTGTAATAGCTGTAAAAGATTCTTATTACATAACTCTAACAACTTGATAATACTAGCAGCTTTCATTACCTTTCATTATTAAGTCTGGTGCCTTCTTGGTCTGCAGTCTGATGAGTAACATTTGCTTTAAAGCTGTGCATTTTGATATTATGTCCAAAGTTCCTACAATTTATTTAAATTTTCTATTTTAGTTCAGTTCAACTCAGCTTTAACGCTGACCTCTTTCTGATTTGGATATACTAATGCCAGTTCATTCTTGTTTGGTGAGAATGAAAGCCCAGTCTCAAGTCAGCCTCTGCTGATTCCCAAGGGGTAGTGTTGCCTTGGGAGGTCCACAGAGCAGTCAGTGGGAACAGAAGCCCAGCATTAACTCGTGCTCCTTCCTGGAGTTGTGAAAGATGGCAACAGTGCCTCCCTTTTTCCTGAGCGTTCCGTGAGAATGTCCTTGTGGTAGATGCCTCTCACAGTTCACCTGAAGTGGGAGTCAGGGTGCCACACTTGACTGTACCTGGTGTGGATGGTATGTATGCATGGGTGTGGGGCCGCCATTGACCTGTGGTACCTGTCTGGAGTAGAGTTGCTGCTGTCTTACTAGGGCACCCTGTTCTTCATCACGTGGCTGGAAAGGCCAGTCACCTTTGATTTGTCCCTCTGTGCTGGCATTTTTTGTTTAATGACTTCTTTAGTTCAAATCTGTAATGAATAATCAAAATCAGTAAGTCCAGGTAATTTTGCAGGGCAACAATCCCTGGCCCTGGGGTTTATAAGCGCCTTCATTGTCCAGCTCTCATAGTCTTATGTGTGTGGCTTTTTACATAGGTGCCAGTGTTTTATTTATCTTTTATTTCACTTTAATTTTTCATCAGTACATGTTTGCTTTATACAGTAATGATAACCATGGCGGGGGAACCAGTATAGTGTGCATAAAGCATCGAATTCTTTTCACGACCAAGGCTCCTACCTGCTATTCTCTTTCCCTTTATCTCTTGGTCCACTTTATGATAAGCAGAGAAAACGGGAAAACCTTGTGTCCCACCTTTCATCCCTTTCATAGCTCTTCATTGCACATCATTTTTGTCACCTTTAAACACCTGTTTATGCATTAGTTACATACAGAATTTGTGCTGCAGTAAATATGAAAAGCCACCACTAAAAATATGATTGGTGACTTCTGAGAATAAACACATTTAAGTACTTTGCCAGTTTGAAATATAGGTAACTGATTTGTGGACTCTAAAATTATATATTCTTCAGTCAGTTAATAAACAGAGGATTTACAGAGCTGTAGTATGAGTCTACTTAAAACCTGATACAATGGTATGTTCCTGCTGCCTTAGAGAAGAGCGCTTTGCTCTGAGTTAGCAGCTAATAGGGTTGGTGCATTTAGGTGTCCCTCATTACGATGGCAGTCCTGTGAGTAATTTATTGATAGTAGACCACTGAGTTGAGTCATCTCTCTAGATTGTGGTTAGAGAGTGTATAGTACATCTTGTTCTAATCTAGCCTCTGTTTCTTGAACTACATTGTGTATTATATCTACTTTCATTTATTCCTAAAAGTTTGTAGAAACAACTAGTTTTTTTTCTACACTTTGTTTTACATACCTTCTACATTCCCAGATTTCATTAGAACTCAAGCAAGTGTAAATGTGAATATTTTATTCTTTTTTTTTTTTTTTTTTTTTTTTTTTTTTTTTTTTTTTTTTTTTTTTTTTTTTTTTTTTTTTTTTTTTTTTTTTTTTTTTTTTTTTTTTTTTTTTTTTTTTTTTTTTTTTTTTTTTTTTTTTTTTTTTTTTTTTTTTTTTTTTTTTTTTTTTTTTTTTTTTTTTTTTTT
>PVJA010032141.1:0-24349 GCA_004027025.1 Myocastor coypus
TTTTTTTTTTTTTTTTTTTTTTTTTTTTTTTTTTTTTTTTTTTTTTTTTTTTTGTCTTTTTAAGACAGGGTCTCGCTATGCAGTTGAGGCTGGTCCTGAGCTCACTTTTGTAGCCCAGGCTGGTCTCGAACTCGCACCAATCCTCCTGCCTCAGCCTCCCGAGTGCTGGGATTACAGGCGTGAGCCACCACGCCCGGCAATGATAGCCATTCTTTCTGAGGAGAGATGATATCTCAGTATTATTCTGTTTTGCATTTCTCCAATAGCCAGTGCTGTGGAACATTTTTTCATGTATTTATTTGCCTTTCATATTTCTTCCACTGAGCAGTGTGTGTTCATCTTTGATGCCCATTTGGATTCAGTCTTTACATTTTAGATACAAAATTTCTTTTAGTTCCTTATATAATTCAGATAGACATGCTTTATGTAAGTGATTGTTGGTTATGATTTTTTTCCCGAATTGTGGGTTGTCTTTTCACTCTGTTGATTTCTTTTGACATGAAGAAATTTCTCAATAAAATGAGATTCCAGTTGTTGACTCTCTGCTGTATTTCCCATGCAGCTTGTTTTTTGTCCATGAATTGTCTGCCTACTCCTGTATCTTCAAGATTTCCAACTACTTTCTCTTCCAGGATATTTAGTGTTCATGTTTTGTTTTATTTATTTATTTATTTATTTATTTATTTATTTATTTATTCATTCATTCATTCACTGTATTTTATGGAAGGATCTACAGGATATTCAGAGTCTCACAACTAAATCAGACTCAAAGTGATCTGCCTGTTTACAGCCTCCCAAGAGTTGGGAATGAAAGGTGTATGCCACCATGCCCAGTATCAATTGCTCTTTTAGCTTGCTTGGGGGGGGGGAGCACAGCAGGCCACAGGGATTGAAACCCCAGTCCCTGCCCTTGACCGTTTCTATTTTAATGTTTAGTGTTTAGATCTTTAATCTGTTTTGACCTTGGTTTAGTGTCTGGTGATAAACTCAGTTCTGATTTAGTTTTAGGCATGTGGAGAGCCAGTTTTTTCAGCATTCATTTCTTAAAGAGGCTATCTTTATTCCAATGTCAAAGGAAAGATGGCTAAGTGTGTTTGTAGTTGTGCTTTCATCTTCTAATCTGTTCCATTGATACTTGAGTCTGTTTTTTTTTTTTTTTTTTTTTTTTTTTTTTTTTTTTTTTTTTTTTTTTTTTTTTTTTTTTTTTTTTCTGGTATGCTGATTTTATCACAGTAGCTTTGTAATATAATTTCAAGTCAGGAATTGTAATTTCCCATAGCTTGCCTTTCTTGCCCAAGATTGCCCTTGCTATTCTAGGTCTTATATGGTTCCAAACATATGTTAAGAAATTTTCTCTAGATTTCTGAGGTACACTGATGGTATTTTGATAGGGACTGCGTTAAATCTGTATAACAATTTTAAGAGTATGCCAGTTTCACAATGTTTGTTTTTCCTATTCAGGATCAAGTAATAGCTTTCAATTTTCTGAAATTCTCCTCAATCTTGCCCCCCCCAAGGTTGTAATATTCATTGTATAGATCGAGAGAGAGAGAGAGAGAGAGAGAGAGAGAGAGAGAGAAGTTAACAGCAATTTCACATCATGTCTTAACTATTATAATAAAACTATGATGTTCTCAAAGTACTGAGGGATGGTCTGCTGCAAATCAAAGGAGCATTTATGTAAAAAAGCTCCCAAAACTAAAGTTTGGGGGGCAGGCAGGGTTTTGCCACATGAGTAAACAGGGAGGAGCATGTATTTGACAAATTGAATGAGTGTACAAGGTGTAGCAGAAATTACTATATCAGCTCATAGCTAGAGAACAGACAGGAAGCAATCTAGTTGGAGAAGGAAAAGATAATTCAAGCGAGGCACACAGGGACAATGGCACCAAGGGTTCTGTGCACTCTGTTCTTGAGTGTAGAGTTCTTCATGCAAGTATTAATGTCTCCTTTAGAAATTCTGAATAAAGACATTAAAATATGATTTAGTTTGGATTTTAAGAACATTAAACTGCAGGAACTTTGAGCTAGATATGGCACATGAGGATGACATGGGTTCTGACACCAAATAAAGAGTAGGGAAAGAGGAGATGAGTGAGAGATGCTTCGGAGGCAGACAGAAGATCTTTCTCTGTGCCTACAAGAACATCAGTGATAGAGAATTTCTGAAAAGAGGGCTCCTTTAATGTTTCTAGGATTTTCTTCCAAGATGTTCACACCCACTAGGCAAGTTCAGATGCTGGTGCTTTACCATTTGATCAAATTAATAGTATGATTTTCCTTTCAGTTGAAACAAATGTTGGTAGAAGTTGAGCAGTTTATGACAAACGGATGTTTGCTGCCTGAATAATGGTCCTGCTTCATCCATGAATTGATCACATCAGCTTCTCGTAGCTTTAAAAATTCTTTAGTGTATTCTAAAGATTTGCCAATTTCTTTGCTTTTGATTGCATTATTCAACATAAAAGGCAATTGTTTCATTCATATGCCAGCAAACTATAACATAGTTTCAGCTACTTGTAGGTACTTTCCCTTCTTAGGTCTTATAAAGTGCTTTGTTGTTTCTTGCAAGAAAACATGAAATTGCTGCCATTCTTCCAATGATTAATATCTGCTTTCCTAATATCATGTTTATGCCCCATTGCTTTCTTTACATGCCTTTCTATGAACATGATATGTTTTCATTTCAATGCTAAATCATAGTGTAATCTTTCTGGAGACATTTTAAACAACAATTCAATTTAGCATATGGAGTACCAGCAATGAATGCACAGATCTCAATTGAACTGATGACAATGTGAATAGCTATGGCCAACTTTATATATATATATATATATATATATATATATATATATATATATATATATGGGCAAGCATTTAAGGGCTGCCATCTAGCCTACAGCCATGTAAAAGAAAAAAAAAGACATTGCTTAGGGGACAGCAGTCAGTGCCAGAACAAACCAAGCCAAAGCTAAGCCAGTTATAAGTGACCTAAGAGGAGTCAAGCCTATAGCATGAAAAAAAGAAAAACATATTTGGGCAGAAAGAATAAAAAATAAGAATCCAAGATAGCCTTAAGAAGGGTATAAGGGAAAAAGGAAGGACCATTGTTTTCTGAAAAGTTCTTAGCTGTAGAAAATTGATAAATGCATACTTATGTAACACACACACACACGCACGCACACACACACGCTAGCGCATGTTTGTGAGTTTTAATTAACCAGCTCTTACTTGAATGAGTTCAGCTGGATTTCTGTGCTTGGAAACAAAGACTTGAACATTCATTCACCTGAAACTGTGCTTCAGTTCAAGGGCTGACCTTGAGAAACAGTCCAAAGAAGCTCATCCCAAGCACAAAGACAACTTCCCTGGTTGGGTCAGTTTGAGGGATTCTGACTAAAGAAGAAACATGAATTTTACGCAGCTTAATCCGAAGTGACACTCAAGCACATAGCCTCTATAGGATTTCACCCATGACTAACAAGCCTTTTAATCATGGCAAGAAGACATGGAGATTTTGCAAACATGCTTTTGCAGTGCCCACATTTGGTGTTTCTGACCCTGTTTTCTTGCCAGATTGTGAGAAGCACCTGTTCCTTTTCAAGCAGTTGTCAGATCAATATTTAATCAATTGCTTTTTGATATTTGGTAGTGCTGAATAAATGGGATGCCAATATTTCTGCTCAGAGCCATTCCTCTGGTGTACCTCATTCCATTCCAGTGAAAGCCGTCAGCAACTTCTGTGCTAAGCGGCCTATTCTGTGAGTTTTATGGCACCCCGCCCCCACCCCATGCCAGAGAGGCTTAAGGAAATGCGGAATGCTGGCGCCTGTGCCATTCTTATTAAAGCAACGTCCAAAGTCTTGAAAGCGGGCACACAGCGCACTATTCGGGACACTGTGGGGCTTTGCCAGGTAAGGGCTATTTAATAGACCAGCTACATTAAAGAAAGGCGATGATGTAGTGAAAGGAGCCTAATGAGAAGTAAGGGGACCACATCTAAAGAGAAAAAAAAATAATGAGCTGAGAAATCTCCCCCAAGGCGAAATTGCCAGCCTTCTGCAAGGAGGTCTCAGCCTATAGGTAAAAAAGGCTCATGTGGTCACTTATTCTTGCATGGTAAACAGAAGTTCCATTGCCAATTAGGGGCTGAGCTGAATGTGAGATTTGAAAACTGGAAATTATGTCACTGACTCTTTGGAGATATCCACACCCAAGACCCCAGCTTTAATTCCCAAAGGATACAGGAAGTGTACTGAACCTGTGAATAAAAAATAGGAGCATCATATCAAAAACAACATTCACAGTATCTGTGCAGCAGATGGACATCTCGGTGTTACTTCCACGAATGTATAGACTCTTCATAAAACTTTCTCTTCATGAGTCCTAGGGGCCAGGGCATAGGGCTGCCCTGAGGGCAAAACCACCTTCTAATGAGACCCCCTTGGTCTTTCAGTAATGAACCCTCCTAGAAGGATCCAACTTGGGCATGCCCTACCCATGATCCTGTTGCCTTTATAGTTTCTAGGAATGCTAGGCTAGATTTTGGTACATCTGGGTAGGAAAAAATTATTAAATGCTATAGTTGTACTGCTTTACTAACAGGAAGCAAATAAAAGCAACAAAAGATTTGGTTCTTACCCGTGAAAAATGTACAAACCTATGTCACACAGACCATGTCATTTACAGAGCCACTTTTCACATTCATATAGTGGAAAAGATCATGGCATCTGTTACCCAGATGAGGAAAGAAACACGCTAGTGAAACACCCACAAGGAAAATGCAGAAATAGGAGAGTATTATTATATAGATCCTTTTCACTGATAAAATGCTTTTTTTTTTCATTTTCTAAACACAAGTTATAACAACCCTATGACATAGGTAGGTTTGATAATACTTGGTCATCATTGTGGTTTGCTTCAGTTTTTGTGTTTTTCTGTACTGTGAACTGCACCCAGGAACTCCACGCTGAGCTATATGCCCAAGCCTTTTTTATTTTTTACTTTGAGACAAGGCCTTGCTAGTCTCAAAATTGCTCGCACTGGGTTCAGACTTGCAGTCCACCTACCTCAGCCTTAGGTTGTCCATTCCCATGGGACAGCCTGAAGCTCAGAAGAATAGAGAAAGCACTTCCTCGCATTGTAGGCCCTGAGTGAGGGAGGGGCACAAGGAGCAGCAACAGTCACATAGGGAAAGCAATCCCATGGACATGCTCTAAATTTAGAAGCAATTCAACTTTCTAGGGTAAACAGTAAGTACTGTAAATTGCTTTTACCAGAGGTGAGACTAAGAATGACATCATACCTACAAATGCCTTGCAAATATGTGATGAGATCAACCATTTAAAAAATATCAAAATAATTTCAGAAAAAAATCTACAAAGTGGAGGCTCAAGTAATAATTATATTATTTTGAATCAAACCAGCAATCCATACAGCTACTTACAGCCTAGTGATAATGACATTTCATAAAATTTCCTATATAACAATTTATACCAAAATTTGGCTTGATTCTGCAGCAATTATTTTATCCAGGTATAGTGGCATATACTTGTAATCCCACCAATAAGGAACCTGAGGTAGAAAGACCTTTGCAAGTTTGAGACCAGCCTGAGCTATCAAGTGAACTCAAGGCCAGCCTGAAATACGTAATGAGACTATCTAAAAAAGTCAAGAAAAAATGAATCATTTTATTTTTATTATGTATTAACTGTATGTATTAGTAGGGCTCCGTATGGTATTTCAATACATGCAGGCGCTGTAACTGATCAAGTCCAGCCTCCCTTTATCTATCTTCCCCTCGATTTCCCAACTTCTTGGCAATCACTATTTGACCTTCAACTTGACTTCAACACTTCTATACGTGAGACAGAATTGCAATGTTTGTCTTCGTGTGTCTGGTTTAACATACTATCTTCCAGTTCTATTCATTTTTCTGTAAATAACACAGTTTCATTCTTCGTGGCTGCATTGTCCTTATCCATTCATCTGAGGTTTGCTCTGTGGCTGATTCCCTACCTTACCTATTGTGAATGATCCTGCAATAAGCAGAAATACCCAGGTATCTCTTTGATAGGCTGACTTCACTTCCCTTGGGTATATATTCAGGACTAGGCTAATTGACTCATATATTACGAATATTTTGCCTTTTATAAGAACCCCCATAATGTTCTCTGTTGATTTATATTCTCACAGCACTGCATAATGAGTTCCTTCTTCTCCACATCCCCATAAGCCTTTATAACTTTTGATTTTCTTATAGTGACAATTCTAGCTGGCACAAGATAAGACTTCACTATAATTTTGGTTTGTACTTCCTGTTTATTAGGCATTTGCATTTCTTCGATTGAGATGTGTTTATTCAGATTATTTGGCCATTTTTAAATTGGTTTACTTAGGCTTCATTGTTTTTTTTCAAATTTTTAAAAGACAGTACAAAATAGTATTAAAACATAAAAATTACAAGTGATAACAGAATTTCACTTAACAAAGTAATATGAATTTCACAGTTTTTGTTATAATGTACAGTGTTGTCTTCCAACCAGTTATTCATATTACCAGAAATATGCACGCAAAATTGAAAGAACAAAGAAAAAAGAAAGAAATGCCTAACAAATTAAGAAGAGAAAAA
The DNA here is from genome assembly GCA_004027025.1 of Myocastor coypus. NCBI lineage: Eukaryota > Metazoa > Chordata > Mammalia > Rodentia > Myocastoridae > Myocastor > Myocastor coypus. The sequence goes on from PVJA010032141.1 coordinate 6,632, forward strand.
AGAGGACTGGCCTAACAGCACAGCGGATTAAAGTTCCTGCAAGCACATGTAGGGGCTGGGGGGCTTAATCCTGGTGCCTGCCATGTGGGCCTGGACCATGGAGTGCTCTGAGATGGTAATTGAGACTGATGTGGTGGTGTTATAATCCCAGTTCTTGGGAGGCTGTAAACAGGAAGATTACTAGGAATCTGTTATAGTAGTGAGATCCTGAACACCCTGTATACCCTTCCCTAAAATAAAAATAAAAAATCTTTAAAAATGAGAAAAAGTACAAACAGTTGAAAAAAAGGAGGCGAAACAATGCTTACTCTTCTCATTGCTGAGATGAAATACCCAACACTCACAAGAACATGGAGGAAAAGTTTATTTTACATCACAGTTTGTAGAGATTTCAGTCTGTAGTTAGGTGGATCTAAGGCAAGGTGGCATGGCAGAAGGGAATAAGCTGTCGCAGGACAGGCAGAAAGCAGCAGCCTGCCAACTTTCTGTTCATTTGTATGACAACCAGGCTACAATGCTATCAGTGCCACCCACCTCTAGTCTGATACTTCCATTACCCATACTCAGAACTATGCTAAACCAATTTCATTATCACACACTCTAGACTCAGCAAGTTGTGAAATGTTCTACCTATGAGTGCATAAGGTTTGTGGATGGACATCTACATACAAAGTATAACAACATACATTCCATAGTTAAATGCAATAAGGTGATAAGCCTGTAAATTTTTAAAAATATAAATAAATTTTATTTTATTGTTTACTATAACAAAACAGAGAATTAGAAAAATATTAATGTGTTATCGTGTACCTGAAGCACATCTTAGGGCTTCATCTGTCTTATCATTCTGTCTGCTTTGTTATTTAGCAGTTAACTGCTGTTTCATAGAGAGAAATGTACTTTAAAATGTCTTTACCTGTGTGCACTAGAGAAATACCACTTTTCTTTGTCTTACTTTAGCATGCAGTGATAATATGTAAAATGTATTGTATGAAAATTAAAGTGAAATGATAGTAATTGTGAAAGCACAACTTGTAAGCATGTGAATGTAAAAATCTATAAGAAATATAATCAATACTGGTGGAGCAGTAGCTATGTGGTTTGACTGAGCATGATTTAAGAGTTGGACAAATTTTTCTACTTCAGGGCCTTTATGAGCTAAAGACAAAGAATATAGAACCCTAGCTCCCTGGGGACAAAGCTCCAAGGACCCCCAAGTCTATCAGTAATCTTGACAATTCATGCATATTGTACTTTCTCTACCAGAAAATATGTTTCATTTTAAGGAAAAAAAAAACATTTAAGATACCAGCCACAAGTATTGAATGGATAAGTCTACAGCACAAGCACAGGCTCCCTTTGCATACCTCCTCGTGTCTGTACAAGAGATAATAGACAGGACATGCTCAGTTACCATGATGTTCTATTTCTTGAGAAAACATCAGAATGTAGGAAAATAAGAATAATGTAATCATTAGCATTGGTGTAATTCATTTTAATTTATGTACTTTAAATTGCTTTCAAACTTTAGTACATGTTATTGTTAATTATTTACTCAAGGCATACCTTACAGTGATTTTGACATCCTAGAATGTTCTAGACAGCTCTGCTAAGAATTGATGAGATTATTGACTAACTCAAGGTCATATGGTTAATTAATAACAGTGCTGCTGTTAAAACTCTATCTTTGGATTCCTTATCTTGTGTTTTCTCCGCTACACTTTAAAGTCATAAAAACTATTATCAAAAATCTACATTCTTAATGTAGCTAGTGACCCAAAGTATATGTAAATTAACATTTTGGCTAAGGAAATAAAATTTTCTGGTTTATTTTATGTTATTTATACATCCACTTACTCCTTTAGGCCTGAAATGATTAAAGGAGAAACGTGGTACTGAAGTCTCTGCTTTTTATTACAAGCCATTCTTTGCAATCTCTACCTGAATCCCCACCCCTATGACCTAGTATAGTAATAATGCCACTCCATGCTGACTCCCATAGCTTGATCCAAAGGTTATGCAGATACCGATGATGAAGTAACTCCGCTGGTCCTTAACATGACAAAGCAGAAATGTTATTTCTTTGGTCTGGTAAAAGTGGGAGTGAGGCAATCTGTTGGAGTGTAATTCAATGACAAGATTGCTTGAGCTATGGAGCACTAGAGACTTTTGCATTAAAGTTGCATCAAGTCTCAGTGGTGGAAGGTAGTCCAAAGGACATGTGCATCATTCATAGGAGTGTCAGGAGTCTCTTCCATTGTCTAGCCAAGGCTTAGATCTCAGTCTTGAATAAGCTTCACCTCTTCCCTTGTGGGTAACTCCTTCTTGGGAGCTCTCTCCATCCATAAGATCTTGCTTCTACCTGAGACCATCTAGTTAAACAGATATAGACAGAGATATAGATAGAGATAGAGATAGAGATAGAGATGAGAGAGAGAGAGAATGAAGTCAAGACCTTCTTAGTTCCTATAAAAAGTTGCATAGCAAATTGATTAATTAATAACTGATTCATGTAGAAAGTGTATGGGGGTCTTCAATGTCTAATTGGGGGTCTTTGTAGAATCCACAGGTTGCAGTTCCTTTCATTAAAATTAGTAGATAAAATCAGAAATAAATAGCTGTGCCCCCCCCCAAAAAAAACTGAAGAAAACGGCAAATAAGCACAATCTATAATAAGGAGGTCAAAGCTTGTATTTCACCAAAAAACGTTTCTAAAAGCAAGAGTACATAAGACAGCTGTTGTTTTGAGGCTTCTGTAGAGTCAATAGGCTGAGCCAAATGTTTTGTTGGTGTAGGTTTTATTAAAATTTTCAACAGGGTAAGAGAATCTTGTAGTGAGCTGCTAAAGAGAAGGCCTATCTACTTTGTTCCTGGATCCCAGCTCTCCAGAGAACCTTGGTACAAATTGAGCTCAGAACTAGAATTCTAGCAGGTAAGGGCCAGTCGGCACAAGGAAAGGGAAAGTAGTTTACTCTGCTCTCAAATCATCTGACTCTAGTTTACTGGACTTTAGGAATAGTCACTTTTTTCTTCAAAAAATCTAGATGAAAAATTACACGCCAATCCCTGCATGATAACCCCCTCAGACACACAGTAGGTACTTGATAAGTAAGGATGGGCTTTGGATTGAAGAAAAGAATGAATTTATCCTTGCCCTGTCTCTATCTCTCCTCCCTGCTCTCATCCATTGTTGAGCCAAGTTCACTGGAAGCCACTGACATTCTAGACAACAGACAACCTTTGACATTCTTCTTACACTTCTAACCAACATGATTTTGATAGGTCATGATTGAATTGCTTTTATTCAGAGACCACAGAAATGATTTCTTGTTAATACTCTTGGAGGATTTTCCACAGTGTGATTAGATTATTGCTAATCTAATAAAACACCATATTACTGGTGATATTAATAATATTATGTGATTTTTGTAGCAATCATCTTGCTCACCCAGTAAAAAATTTTGGAAGATTACTGAGAAGTTTTGGATAGTGAAGATATATACAAGGTGTGATCACAAAATAAGGTTAATGCTTATATTAACATTTCATTACAGTAAAAAAGCGCATTGCTATTAATCCGTATCAAAATGGTCACTCTTGGCTTGGGTATACTTATCCCATGATTCTTGACATTTCCCAATGCAGAAGGTACTTTTCTACATCTTTAGTTGTGCAGCTGTGGCTACCTCAATGCCCTGTATCGATTTAAAAGCATTATCATCCATGGCCATTTTGACTTTGGAGAAGAGCCAAAAGAATCAGAGTGCTGGATCCAGTAAATAAGATGGGTGAAGACACATCATAATGTCTTTTTTTTTATCAGCCTGAATTTCTGTTGGATAGAACTTGACAGCAGCATTCACCATATTTTTTATCACAACTCATAAATACATTCATGAAAGGGGACTTCTGGTGCAACTTCACAAAGTGTCCGAAAATGATTGATAGTGGGATAAATGCAAAGTGAGGGGGAGGATTTTGAGGGGGGATTAATGGCAATGTTTAGTTTGGCTCTGTTTTGTTTTGAGACAGGGTCTTGCTATGTAGTTTGGGCAGGCCTTGGGCTCACTTTGCAGTCCTGACTGGCCTCCAGTTCAGAATAACCCTCATGCTTCAGCCTCCGAATGCTGGGTTTACCGATGGTCACCACTATGACTGGGTAAATGCGTCTTTTACTGTGACAAAATTATTCTTCAACATATACTATTTTGTTTTCAGGTCTTGTAGTAGTTAGTGCGAATCTTTACCTGCATTATAGCATATTCACAAAAGCAAATAAAAAACTAAATAAAAATGTTTTATTCCTATCAGCATAGTAGAATTATTTGGTTTATTTCCTACTGTCTTAGTTACTTGTCTCCTTGTTGTGACAAAATACCCAACATCCACAAGTTAGGGGAGGAAAAGTTTATTTAGCCCACACTTTACAGACATTTCAATTTATCACTAGCTAGCTATAAGGCAGTATGGCCTATGGCAGAGGAGCAATCGTTCTTATATTATGTGCAGGGTACCCGCCCTAGGCATGGTAAGGTACTTACCCACCAGCATTAGATCTTGAATCGATCACAAACCCTAGATTTGTCGAACTCTGAAAAGCCTATACCCCATGACTGTATGAGGCTTTGGGGGACATCTAGACATAAACCATATCACCTACTTCATGTTTGTCTATACTTTAGCTTTATCTAAGTAAGCACTCATTTATCAATTCATACTTCGGAAATAGTTTTAGAAGGAAAGAGAAGAGCTTCAGAGGAGAACTTGTTCTTGTCCATTTCACTATTGCTTTGGACAGACTCCCTTTTGACTGAGGTGGATTGTATCTGGGACTCTTGGAAGCATCCAGAAAGAGCTCTCCCTAAGCCCAGACTAGCCCCTGATATTTTCAGTTTGGAGCACAATACAAATGGAAGCCTCACATCACATGTCTATTTTCAAGATATAACTAAGCTTGTAAGCTGTTAAATAAAATGTATCCATTCTCCCACCTTGACAATGTACTTCCAAAAATATCTTGTAATTCACCTTTGATTTGAGAATCTTTAGCCTCCTCTGAGATTCTCACTGTAACAGTGGCAAAGATGGTGGAATTTGTCCCTTTTAAGGAATTGCTAGTCTGCCCACATTCCTTTGGTATTCCCCATTGTGGTTTTTGCAAACAGTGTCATTTAGTGAGGACTCCAAAGTTTCCACCTGGAGAAGCATAAGTAGGGTACAAGTACCAAGAGGTTAATCCTTCTAGGGGCAACACTCAATGGTGGGGCACTCTAGAAACATGAGGCAGGAGGACTGCAAGTATAAACTCAGTATCAGGCAACTTAGTGAGACCCTATCTAAAAATAAAAAGTGCCCATAGGAAGGATATATCTCAGTGGCACATCGCCTGGATGGCAAGTGCAAGGCCTGAGTTCAATTCCCAGTACCAAAAAAGAAAAGAAAAAAAAAAAAAAAAAAAAAAAGGATTGGCCAGATAAGTCAACAGACTAAAGGGCCTGCTTAGGCAAATACAGGGACCAGGTTTGACCTTCCAGAGTGCTGTCCTGGCCCCATCCTTGGGACACACTGAGATGGTGATTGAGATGCTGTGTGGCGGTGCACTCCAGTAATGCCAGCGCTTGGAAGGCTGAAGATAGGAGGATCACGATGAATCTAATCTGTGCAGTGAGACACTGTAGACCATGTAGGCCCTGTACTAAGTACGTTAAAAATAAAAACTAAAAATTGCCTATAGGATTTTGTGTTAGTTATGCACATGCTAGGTAACCTGATTATTCACATACCCTTCTAGTCTCCCTCTTCCCTGCCACACCACACTGCTTCAAGCGTCTACCTGCATTTAACATGATATTCATCCCAAAGAGTTCCTTATTAAACTGCATGGAAATGTATTCTTCTTTAGACAGCAGCTTCTGGAGCATGTAACATAAGACACTTGTGCATTTCTATTCCATGCATTTTGATTGCATATGGTATGACAAGCACTATTCTATGCACTGTACTGTTAACACGTAAGTTTGAAGAAACCAAAGCTCAGCAAAATCAAACAGTCTCCCTTAGCGTTCACAACTAGAAAGCAGAAGAGCAAACAAAACTTGAACCAAGTGGAGAATTCCTGAGCCCAAATAACTGACCTCAGAGCTCGAGTTGCATTATTTGTCACCCTATTTCTGGACTAGGTTGGATTGAAAGAGAAGGGTTCGAGGTGTAAGAAACAAGCTTGAGATGTCTTTGCTAGTTGTCTGATCCTCCATCCTTTTCCCCTCACACTGGTGATAATAATAGCAGTTGCCTCTCAGAGTTGTTGGGGAAGTTCAATGCCATAATACTGTACAGTGCCTGACATCTTGCCAAACACATAGAACATACTCTGTATGCAAGTGAATTGGCTTCCTACCTCTCTGCCTGCTCAGCAGCCTCCTTCCCTGGATTTACAGGAGGACAGATAATGGCATAGGAGAATGCAGTCCCAAATGCCTGTTGTTTCAGGAAAGTATCTGGCTAATTTATTTCAAAAGCCTTTGCGTCTATGTTTAATAGAGTTGATGAGTATTAAAGGAATCATTTAATCTTCATTTGAATGTGAACAGTAAATGTGTTTTGGAGATTATATTCATTCCCCAGTGAATCTAAGTACTTTCCTATTGCACAGCTGATTTTCATCCTTTAGCGCAAAAGGTCTGCAGATCTGTGAGTTTGCCTGATTGAAGTACAGTGTCGCAAGGAGAGTGGCAGAGTGTCTTTGTGCATATAGGGCCACAGCTATGGAGGGCAACAGCATACCCATTTGTTTGCATCTTTACCCATTTATTGCTACTGTCCTAAGCAATTCTTACATGTCTACAAGACTTCATGTCTCAGTAAAACAGGCTTCAAGAGCCCAGAGCCGAGCTACGTGGCCAACCTTCCCTGTTGCAGCCTGCTGGCCCTTCTACTTTGCTGCTCCTGATGCAAAGTCAGCTGGTCCACTAAAATGTGAAGCTGCTAAGACCTGTCAGGGGAGGCATCTTATCAAATGATTTTAATAGCTCAGAATCAAACTCAACTCACAAAGAAGGAAAGACAGAAAAATTTACCGGTATGAAATATGCAGTGCTCAATTTTTATCTCCCATAAGTGCTTCTGTGCATGCTGTTTCAGGAACATGAAGAACTTGTGTTTCATGTCAGGAGCAATTCAGTATTATGCTAACCTGGGCACTATGGGAAAGGCTTGGGGCTTAGAGCTTCTTCTTTGTGCTGGTGAAACATTCTGTAATCAGTGCATCACAGGTGAGCTGGCTATGTAAGAAGCAGACACTGAAGCTACTAGTGCCATGCAAAGTTAACTGACCAAGAAAGATGCCAGGCAAGTGCTTCCAGGATAAGCAGTGGGCCTTGTGCCTTCTGGCATGGAGTCTCATCCTCTCAAGTACTTTCTGAATTGTGCCCTTAGGCACATACTGAGGCTTGTTTTGTCAAACAAGAGCATTTAATTAGAGGCCAAATTTCAATCTCACTTGGAATTGAAACTCATACTTACCTGTGGCCCAATCCTTTCCTGTGTTTTCTAACACTGCATTACCTCTTGGTCAAGAGGGAAAAGACCCAAAGTGATAATGCTTAATTTGTTTCATTTCTTTTTCTCAATTGACTGTACTTTTTCTCTTCTTCATTTCTTAGATATTTCTTTACTTTCCTCTTTCTTCTTCTAATTTTACATGCATATATCTGGTAATGTGAACAACTCAGTGGAAGACAACACTATGGATTAAAGCAAATACTCTGAAGTGAAATTCTGTATCACTTGTAACTTTTTCTGCTTTGATTTTAATTTGTACTTTCTTTAAAAAATTAAAAAAATAATTTTCTTGTAAAAATAGGCACAAATATCAGCTCTAGTACTCCTATAGCCTTTAACAAGATACCTAGTTTGTTAGGCGACCAATTACATGTGGAAAGAAGTGGGAATAATCCTTATTTACATACATTAAAGCACTGTCAGGAGCAACTGAGATAAGATATGTGTGATGCTTTAATGGAAGTTAAATGCTATTCAAATGTAATGCACTGGGAGCTGGAGACATGGCTCTGTGGCATAAGTGCCTGCCTGGCAAGCACAAGGTCCCGAGTTTGATTCCTAGTACAGAGAAGAAAAAGACACAAAATTTCAAATATAATGCATTGCCTTTATTGAAAATGACAAAAATGAAAACAAGGGTGATAACAATTGCATCATCTGAGACATCTCACAGAAGAACATAAGAGTAAGGATGCTCACGATAATGAGGATCTTTGTGGAAAGAAGCATGGAGTGAGGTGTTCAGGAGACTGCTGCTGACCACATAGAAAGATGAAGCACAGTGGCAGGGGATCAGAAGTAGTACACATTGTGAGGTGATGTGTGTGTTTCAAGACATTGCTCAGCAGAGTGAGAAGCCATCAAGATAGCGAAGAAGAAAGCAGGGAGAATCAGGACAAGCTGTGAGCAAGAGTGCTGTCTGACTGTGTTTGCTAATTCTCAGTTTTTAATCACGTTTTTGAACAGTGAGCAAGCAACCTTATGCCCAAATCATCTGGGCCTGCTCTGGGACAAACCTTCAGCTATGAGAGTCCATGGACATAGAGCCATTGCAATATCTATAGACTTCAGATGAATGGCCCCATGTGCCAGGAGTACAAAGCACATTCAAGATGCATAAATGCTGAAGATCTGTGTGTGAGACACCCTCTGGTAAGGGTGTCCTAGTTGTGACCCGATTGGTGCAGATAGAAGTGGAGAGGCTGGGAACTCTAGAGGAAGCAGGTTCCTACCCAAGAAGGCTGTGAGGTGACCCCTTATGTTACTTTCTGCAGGAATCTCACAAAGAGACACTGACTCAAGGGGCATATTTCAGGTCTTGGAGTTAACATCTGTGTTGGTTCTTTTTCTCCATTTAAAAGTTCAGCACCTCAGGGTGAGAGAAATAATGTTTTTGTTTTTGTTTTTGTTTTTGTTTTTGTTGTTGGGTTTTTTTTTTATTTTTTTTTAATTTTTTTGTAGTATCAGGGATTGAACTCAGGACCTTACCAGGCAGGCACTTATTCCACTGAGCTATCTGCCCAGCCCGAGGATGACAGAAATATTTCTGCCATGTTGGTGCTAGGTAAGTAATTCCAGCAGTACATTGCTATTTGTTACATGAGAGGCAGTTTGTTCCAAGTGGCTGGGGTGGCAGCGACGTCTTTGGCCCTGGATCTTGGTCTCAAACATTTAGTCAGAGAGCGCTTACAAAGGAGTAGCTGTAAGAAAGTATAGAAAGGCTACAGTTTGCTGTAGGTGAAAAAATAACAGAAGAGGAACTTTTGTCTTCTTTGAATTACCAGAGGCTTCTCAGGTATGACTGTTGTCTGCCCAGGACTCCGATAAGGTGTTCCTGCTCCAGACACATTATCTCTCCCCTTTCCATACCAACCCTGGAAGATTGCTTCTTTGGGGATCCCGAAGTAGGGTAAAATTTTATCTACAGACCACAAATCAGACATTGTGCAGTTTAAGTCTATGTCAGCTGCTGGTAGGTAAAATGGAGATGAAAGTAGGCCACAGGGGTAACCAGTTCACAAAGACAAGTTTTCTCCTTATATCGAAAACTGGGGAACACCTCAGGCTTTCTAGTGAGGAAGGGGGACAGACTTGATTTCCAAATGCTTGAGCACACGTCTACCTGTGAAGTTTTGCTATTTGGGGCTCCCAAGGGCAGGCTACATACAAAATGAGATGTATGTGCTTCAGAGAAACAAATGCTACTCTATACCTCAACACTGAAAATGTTTTCATGAAACTGAAGGAAATTGTTACAACAATGGGAATTTCATAGGCCTCTTAAGGGTCACTGAAGTTCAATGTTATGTTTGTTTGTTTTTGACCAACTTGGAGGATGGAAGGCAGAGACCTTGCTTCTCATCTTCTATAACCCCGACCACATGTCTCCTTCTCCTATGGGTCTGCTCTACTTTGCAGGATCCTTTGGAAGCATGTGTAGGAAATCACACAGAAGTAATGATTTCAATGTGGCACAATTTTATGTGTTGAAGTCATCAAATAGCAGTAGCTTTTAGAAACTCCTAGAGATGTTCCCAAGATCACAGTTTGCCCATATTTTTCCTTCCCTAAGTCCAGAGGAAGGGGTTGAATAAAATTCTCATTTATTTATTTATTTATTTATTTATTTGTTTAGCACAGAGTCTCGCTATGCAGCTCATACTAGTAGTAATCCTGCTGTCTCAGCTTCCCCAGTGCTGGGAATACAGGCGTACACCACCACACCCTGTTTCAGTAGCATCAGTGGTGCGCCTGGGGTCTGGGACAGGCACAGCATGCGGTACCAGGAAACAAACCTGGGTCCTTGCACTTTCCAGGTAGGTGATTAGACCACTGCACTCTTTGCCCAGACTCTTGAGTTAAGTTCTGATGAACAGTTAAATGAAAGGAACAGGGTGAGGTGCTTTTTCTTTTAAGCAGTACAGTATCTGTGAAGGTTTGAAGTTATGCTAAAGCAGGATAGGTCAGAGCACTGCTATCTGATCAGCTGTGACATAGAACAGGCATGAAAAAGTAGAAGGAGGGGCAGCTTAAAGCAATTGGCAAGCAGACCCAGATGTATACAAGGCATGATCAAAAGATATGGAATTATATGGTAAGTGTTTAAACTTAAAAGTGCACTATATTAAAAGACACATTGCCATTAACCCACCTCAAAATACTCTTCCTCTTCAAACACACTCACCCCATCCATCATTCTTGCCACTCTGTGAAGCAGGCTTTTTGTGAGGCGTGAACATCAGTACTATAAATGTTGCTGCTTTCAATGGAAAGACAAGCTTTTTAAAGTACTATGCTACGTCCTCATCTACCTTGTTCACCAGACCTGGCACCATGCAACTTCTAGTTCTTCCCCAAACTCAAAGTAGAGTGAAAACTCAAAGGGTTTAATCAATTCAGGTATGGAGGCACTCATGACAGCATAACAAAGACACTCACTAAAGAGAACTTCTAGAGCTGCTCAATGAAGTGGCTCGAGTGATGAGAAAAGTATATTCAAAACAAGGAGGACTATTTTGAGGAGGATTTGTGGTGATGTGTCCTTTACTGTAATAACTTTCAAAACTTTAAATATTCACCATATGTTCGTGAATAGTTACCATATTTTTGTCATACATTCATTTTACTTTTTCTGATAAGGTATTCCTTCTTCATACCAACCCTGGAAGATTGTTTCTTTGTGGGCCCCAAACCCCATCTACTGTTTTATTTCCCACAATTTCAGTTACTTGTAGTCAACCAGGATCTGAAAATATTGAAGGGAAAACTCTGGAAATAAACAATTTTGTAACCTATAAATTGTTCAGTACTCTAAATGAACATGATGAAAGCATACATAATCCTGCCCAGATGTGGCTCAGCCTTGTGACTAGTGTTTCCACTCTGTATGTGTTACTTGCTCATTATCACTTAGTAACTATTTTAAGTGATCAGATTGGCTGTGTGGGTATCACGGTGCCTGAGCCCATGTAGCCCTTGCCTTACTGAATAGTGTCATTTTTCTATTTTATTTGTAATCATTGTTTTAAATTTCTTACTGTACCTAACCATTAAAATTTAAATGAGGAATTATTTGGTCATATCTGCATTTTAAATAGGTTGCTCTGGCCTTAACTATTGGGAAACATCTAAAATCATAAGTATAACAAATAAAGCTTTTCTTTTGTTCTGGGCCCTGACAACATTCATGTTTGTAGAAATAGGAGAAAGGTTCATTTTCCTGCTTCCTCATATTTGTATTTACTTTCAAAAGTTTCAGACCTGAAGAAAAATCTAAAGAATAGTATAATGAACAATGTGTAAACTGCACATATCAAGTCCTCTCATCTCAAAATACATCAATGTGTACATCCTAAGAAAAAAGATAGTCTCAAACAGAAACCCCAGTATCCAAGACATTTAACATTTATCCAATAATATTGTGGGATAAATGATCTGCATTTAAATTTTCCTAGCTGACCCCCAATAATGTGCTTAGTATATATATATATAATATGTGTGTGGTAGTCATGTCTTTTTAGTCTCTGTTTAGTTCACAATAGTCCCTGCTGTCTCTCTCTCTCTCTGACTTTATTACATAACCTTTACTAGAGATCCAGACCAACTGCCTTGTAGAATGAGCCACAAGTGGAGGAGGGTTGGTTTTCTGATTGTTTCACCAAGGTTCCATATAACTTCTGTATTGGTGGGGGGAGTCTGTATAGATCCTGCTATATCCTTCCTAATGTGTCACATTAAGAGATGCATACAGCTTCTTGTTCTATTATTAATGTTGCTAAGTTGATTTCTCTACAATAAAAGCGATTTTTCCCTTTGTAATCAATCAGAATTGGGGGATAGCACTGATAGTGTGTGACTACATAAAATATCTTGTTATGAATAACATTTTAGCAAGTCTCATGTATGAATGATCCTTGCCTGAATCAATTGTCCTGCTGTTGCTTACAAAATATTGACTTTAGAAATCTGTCATTCCTAATACTTTTATTAGCTGGCACAGATCTTTAAAAAAGCACTTTCTACTTCCACTTACTTCACCATTTTAAAAAGAGTATTACTATTCATTCTGAGATTACACACACACACACACACACACACACACACACACTGTGGCATCGTTAATCAATTACTGCTGCCATTCTTTTTGATGTTCTAATCGTTCCGAATTTGACCAATGGCATCCCCTTTGACCAGTATATTTTGCCCTTTTGGCACATCTACAGTAGTCTTTAGGCACTACCTTGATGACATAACATTATTCTTAAATATTATTTGTTAATTTCTAGCAGAGCAGTATTTGGGGGCAAAGACAGTAAATTTATCTTTGGCCATGATTCACTTGAATGACAATGTCTCAACAGTCTTGAATGACAAGACTATTTCATGTTTCTGCACTGGGAAAGACCAAAAGTCAGCGGTGAAAACTAGAAAGTCTGTGCCAGAAGAATGAAAGATCTGTGCCAGCAGGCTGAGAAATCTGCATTGCAGCCAGGAAGCAATACTCAAAAAACAAGAACTCCCCTGAAAATTATCACAGACATCCTCAGCAACATTTCCTCTGCCACTAAGGAGGAATTCCCATCAGGAAAGCCAATGGAAGGACCTACAGGAGCCAGGAAGCAATGTCCAAAGTAAGGACCAGGGCTCCCATGGCAACAACAAGGTTCCAAGCTCCTCCAACAAGAATTTATGAATTCATCAGGATAGCCAGCATAACAAGCTCCTCTAGTAAGACCAACAGCAGCATCAGAAAAATCAACAGCTTGTCTAAGAGCTTCTCCCATTCTAACTATGTTGGCTGAATTCAGCTGGGTGTAGCAAGTAGCGTATCACTTGACGACACACTACAATCACCTGTAAGTAAATGACTATACACACAGAAAAGTCTATGGCACTTTCTAAATGCTCCATAGACAGAAATATTTGTAGAAATATCATCTTTGTGGTCAAAGTTAGGGTTGAAAAGTGTCATCTGGGAGGTTTTTATAGAATCAGAAGTGCAAAGGATGTAGACTTGGAACATGGGAAACCCCCTACCTTTAGCAAATGAGGTCACAAAAGACATAAAAAATGGAGACTCAGAGCTGGCCAGATAGGTCAGCAGACTAAAGTGCCTGCTTAGGCAGAGCTCAGCAGCCAGGGTTCAATCTCTAGCATACTGTGATGGCCCTGCCATCAGGGTGCCCTGAGATGGCAATAGAGACTGGATGTGGTGGTACATGCCTGTAATCCCAGCTCTTGGGAGGCTGAAAACAAGAGAATCACTGTGAGTTTGATCTACATAGTGAGACCCTGTAGACCCTGCAGACCCTGTACCAAACATATAAAAAAGGAGACTAAAGGAAAACTAGCAATGAGGCAAGAGACAAATGAGAAAGAGTGGTCTGACTGATGCACCCAGAACGATGGATATACCACTGCTTTTATATAGCAAGTCGATGCTAAGGAAGAGAGGTCACAAATGTGTCCACTGGGCTTGGCAGTGAGGCGGCCACTGCACTGCTGACTGATTGCAGTGGCATGAGGAATGAATGTTAGGTGTGTGGAAACTGAGGACCACTCAAGAAGGGCAACCATAAAGGGAAGGAGAGAGACCCAGCAGATCTAGGGAGAGCGTGTGAGCCACCTAGTACGGTAGTGACTGTAGCTGCTGTGACAAATGTAAGTAAGCTGTGAAGCAGGAAGGTTGTGCTAAGAGAACAAGGGAGAGGATAATCTGGGCAGAAGTCGGTTTGATGTAGCTAAAGAGAAGCCCATGTGGGATTGGAACATCATGGTTTGTTTGTTTGTTTGTTTGCTTGTTTGTTTTTGGAACCTCGGATTGAACTCAGGCCCTTGTGTTTGCCAGGCAAACACTTATTATGCTGAGGTATCTCCCCAGCCCATTGGAGCATAATCTTTGACATCAAGATTTCATGAATTTATTAAGTAAAAACAAGCAACTTTTGCCCACCATGTCTGTTCCCAGGCTGTGGTGATTCAGGCCTGGAGCAAACTTGTGACAGCCTCCGCTTTGTCTTTAGCACAGTCTATTTTCCATTCAGCATCCATTCTTATCCTATAGCAGGGAAAGTCCCATTCCAGGGCATGGAGTCCAGTTCTCTACCCTACTCAGTCCTGACCACAACGCTCCATCTGGGCAGAGCATTCTATGCTGCATTTTTCTTATGCTTAGATCCCAGAGCATTGGTTCCTCTTCGGAGCCTGGTTTCCTGCTAGATAGGTGTAGGAAAATAGCCATTAGCGAAACAGGGGCTCACCAGCAGGCTTGCAGACAATGCACATTGGCCCCCTGCTGGCAGAAAGGGCCAAGCTGTGCCAGTGAGACAGGCTTTGGGATTTTCTACTTCCCATATGAGAGGATGGGGGCAAAGGCTCAATCATACAAAGCCCCATTTCCTTCCCCCTGACAATGGAGAGACAGATGATAACATCTAGCCTGTAGGTTATTACAATTAGCTACAACAACCATATAAAAAGTCTCAACATGTAACAGGAAATGTGTTAACACATTTCTTCCTTCACTAAATATGCACTGAGCATGTACACTGAGCTAGACCATGTCTAGCCACTGAGGAGATGGCAGAGGGAAGATATAAAGAACAAATCCTTGCCTTCATAGAGTTTGCATTCCAGTAAGGGAAAATGCAACAGAAAATACAGTGTAGGTCAGGAAATAAATTGTATGAAGACAAATAAAGAAGGATGAGGCCTAGTGTACAAATAAGAAAGTGAATTGTCTAGAAGATCTTCTTGAGTAGATGACTGGAAGTACAGAATGAAACCAAGTAAGAGGACCGAGGCTACAGGATGAGGACAACTCAGGCAAAAAAAAAAGCACATGCAAGAGCCTCAGGGCAGGAGTATTGTAGAACAGCCACATGAATGGAGAGAGAATGATAGGGGGGAAAGGACAGAGAGGGAGAAGACAAGTAATTTGAGTCTCAGAAAGCAGTGAAAGAATTAGGGATGATTAAGGAGAACACAGAAAGGTGATATAATACCTTTGGTTTCTGGAGTGGGGCAAGACTGGATCAAGGAGACCAATTTGGAGGCTCTCCCAGGCACCCAGGCAGGAGATGCTAGTCGTTTGGAACTGAACAGAAACAGTGGACACAGTTAGAAGTGGTCAGATTCAGGGTGTGTTTTAAAGTTAGAGCTGACAACATTTGCTGATGAGTTTCAAGAAGAGAGAGAAAGAGCGTAATCAAGGCTTTGGCCTGAGTAACTAGGCAAAGGGTCGTTGCTATGGTTTAATGTCGCCCTTAATGTTCATGTGCTGGAAGTAATTCTTAATGCAGCAGTGCTGAGAGATGGGCCTTTTAAGAAGTGCTTGGATCATGCAGTCTGTGCATTTATCACTGGATTAGTGCTGTTACTTTGGGAGCGTGCTAGTTATGACAAGATTGGACTCTGTTAAAAGGGTGGATTTAGCCCCCTTTTCTCATTCTTTCTCCTATTTTCTCTTTCTGCCGTGCTGCTTTACCCTCCACCGTGGGATGATGGCAAGAAGCTCCTGTCAGCTGGAAGATGCTGGACCTTAAACTCTCCTGAATCCAGAACCCTGAGCCAAATAAGTGTCTTTTCTTTGAGTTACTCAGTTAGCATGATTCCCTTACAGCAACATAAAACAGACTGAGACAGTAGGATAATTTCTTTTAAATTGGCCATATTGGGCATTATCAAGAGGAGCAACATCTTGATAGTCAATCCTGTTTACTGACCATCTGAGATAATCTTGAGAAGATATGTGTTCCAAAGCCATGATCACACTTAGAAGATAAGTGAAAGTTAATGGCTGGTTTTTCCTGCCATTAACACAAGAGCAAGAGTAGGTGGGTATATACTAAACAGTTACCAGTGTTGCCTAGACTCCCAAATGGAAGTTGATCTCAAATTGTGGTCCCTGGACCAGCAGCATGAGTGTCACCTGGAAAGTTGTTAACAATGCATAATCTTGGGCACTACCTTAGGCCCAGGGGAGCAGGAGCTCTAAAGGTAGAGCTCAACACTGTTCAGTGAGTGTTTTATGTGATTCTGAAACAATCTCAAGTGTGAAAACTGTTGGCCATGAGTACGTAGAGAAGGCCATAATGTTCCAGGGATAGGTCATCATGCTTCTGTGTTCCCTGAAGGTCTGTATAACAAGAGACTTCTGCTTGGGAAAGGAAAAGGAAGGAGAGAAAGTGAGAAAGAGTCTAGAAATATAGAAAAGATCCCTTTTAGGAGATTGGAGACCTAGGGAATGGGCCCAAGAGCAAAGAATCAATTTGGGTAGAATTGATGAAGGAAGGTAGAGCATGGCTAAAACTAACTGAGAATGTAGGCATGATAAAAATCCCTAGACATAAGGCCAGACCTATTCTCAAAGCCCTGAGCTGGACTTCTTTTTGGGACCGGGTTTCAAACTCATGACCTTGCAATTGCCAGGCAGGCACTTGTGCCACCAAACTATCTCCCCAGCCCCTGGACTTCTTGTAAGAACTCGAACAGGTTTTTGATGTGATAACATGAAAAAGATGCCAGGATAGAAAATATAACAAAGTGACAGTCAACATTAAAACCTCACTATCATGTCTTTTCACAGAAAACTAAACTATGCAGTAGACTGTATTTTTAAAATTATATTTCCTCCCCATTTCCTAATTTTATTTGGCCCAAATTTACCTTACAGAGCCTGTTTTCTCTTACCTTCCATAAATGTGAAAACTTCCCACCATTTATGCTTATTTAATTCACTTCTTTGTTCAGGACAGAAAGAATTTAGAAATCCCCTGTAGGAAGGGAATGCAGCACACAAAAACCTAGAAACACAATCCAAAGCCTTCACTTGGTAAACACGGCTTTCTTAGTATCTGTGCGGTGTGTATATGTGTGTGTGTGTGTGTGTGTGTGTGTGTGTGTGTGTGTGTGTTGGTTCACTTTCCTTTTAGAATTTCAGATTTTGTTTTCAAATTTTAAACTGTCACCCTTCGCTTTTATTTTTTTTTTATTTTTTTATTTTTTTAATGTTTTTGAGACAGGGTCTCACTGTGCAGCTCAGGCTGGCTTTGAGCTCACTTTTGTAGCCCAGGCTGGTCTCGAACTCACAACGATCCTCCTGCCTCAGCCTCCCAAGTGCTGGGATTACAGGCGTGAGCCACCACGCCCGGCAACCCT
>PVJA010032142.1:0-24352 GCA_004027025.1 Myocastor coypus
ACAATAATCAAAATAAAGAATTCTCTCTGACATAGAAAATGACTAAAAGAAGGAGCATAAGGCAATCTCAGGCCACAAACCCACCCAGTGCAAAGCAAATGCAGGAGACATTTGCACAGAAGTGGAAGTAACAACCCTGACGTTCTATCTCATACCAGAAAGGACAATTAATGAGAAAATAAACAATAAAAGTTTTACAGAAGATTCAACAAAACAAGGCATATTTCTACACTGTGGATGAGAAGGTAAACTCGTACAACAACCATGCAGACAAGAAAGGAGATATTTTATAAAAGAGAGACTAGAAATTCCTTTTCACCCAACTATTCCCTTTGTAGATGTTTTCCTTAAAGAGTTAAATGAACCATATTAGTGATACCTGGACACCCTTGTTTATAACAGCAAAATTTATAACATATAAATCTTGGAAGCAGACTATAGGTCCATCTCCAGATGAATAAAGAAGATATGGTATTTATTTATGTATTTTTTTTCTTCTTTCAGAACCTTTGTTTGTTTATTCACTCATTTCTATGGCTGCCTCAGCCTGTCCTGAGGGCAGGGCTGGCGCATCATGTGGTGCCTGGGATCGAACCACGGTCCCTGAAGCTGCCCAAGTTTTCCCAAGAAGGCCCTTTAGACCACTGAGCCATCCGGCTGAGCCCCGAAGATATGGCATTTACACTGAGTTAAATACTAGTTGGCCATAAAGAAAAATATGCTAGAGCAATTTGTAGGACATTGGATGTATCCTGAGGCTACATTGTTAAGTAAAAGAAACCATAGAATCAGTCATAACTATCACATGGTTTCTCTCTCTTTTAAAAAAATCTTTCATTTATTTATTTATTTATTTATTTATTTATTTATTTATTTATTTATTTAGTACAGGGACTAAATAAGTATTTATTATTTATTTAATAATAATTTTTATTTAATAATAAAAATTGCACAGTTCATTCTCATAGTGATCCTCCTGTCTCAACCTCCCTAGCACTGCAATTATAGGCGTGTACTACCAGACCTGTTTTCAGTGGCTGATTCCGTGTGGGGCTGGTATATCATGTGGTATCGGGCAGGGCATCAAACCCGGGTCCTTGAGGCTGACAACTGGTGCTTAAACCACCGAACTGTCTCCTCAAGTCCTCATGTGATTGCTTTTACATGAGAAATCCAAAGTACGAATAAAGAGCACAGTAAAAATCAGTACAAGTAAGGAGATATATTATTCTCTAAAACAGGGAATTAAGAGTGAGAGGGAAGCGGAAGGGTGTGCATGAAGAGGGGAGAAAAGAGGAATGCAGACATTCTGCGTGCATGTCTCAAGTCCACACATTCTATACAACATGCATGTGCTAAATTCTTGAAAATAAAAAAAAAAAAGAAAAGAAATAAAACAAAGAGGAAATTGCCATTTTAAAAGTGACTATATTAGGGGCTTGGCAGGATGGCTCAGTGGTCTAAAGCGCCTGCTTGGGGAAGCTTGGGCGGCTTCAGGGACCGCGGTTCGATCCCCAGCACCACATGCTGCGCCAGCTCTGCCCTCGGGGTAGGTTGAGCCAGCCATAAAAAAAAAATGAGTGAATAAACAAACAAAGGTTCTGAAACAAGAAAAAAATAATAAAATTAAAAAAATTAAAAAAATAAATAAAAGTGACTATACTATTACTGGCACTTCATATGCATTAAACACTTCAATGCAATCACAAAATCTATCCTATAGATGTTAATATTATCTCCTCTTTGCCGAGAGGGAAAATAAAGCTGGGAGAACAGACTGGGATAAAACTATGTAGCAAATGGCAAAATCAAGATTTGAAACCTAGGGTCCAGCAAGATAGCTCATCAGTCTTGGGTAGGCAAGCTTAGGCAAGCACAGGGACTACAGTTTAATCCCAGGCAATACACGCCATGCTAGTCCTACCCTCAGGGTTGGCTGAGCTGGCCACACACAGAACAAAGATTCGAGCTCTAAAAATCTGACTTTATTAATCTTCAGGACAAGGTGTACAGTCCTGCAAAGGGAACCGATAGCAAGATATCTTTTCTACAGTTGTTAAAATTTAAAAATTATTTATATTTTTCTGTTATGTTGCATATCTAAAGTGACAAACTCTCCTGAAAATAAATAACTTCCATAGTTTTTCTCTTTATTGCAAGAGGATCAGATAAGAGCTGCAAAAGACTGGGGTGAGCATTCTTAGCTGTCCTCCTTGCAACTACAGTATCTAATATACATATTCCCCAACATACCCGGTCAGTGTCAGAGGAGCTGCCTTTCATGGAGTGGTGGCCTTCTGGGGCTCTGAGGCAAAAACAAGGAAGAGATGGGCAGAAATGAGCCAAACAGACTTTTTGCTTCTCTTTGAGAGTCCGGTGGAAGTACCAAGACTTGACAGATTGTTCCATTTTGTACAACCTTTGACTTTCAAGCCATTAAGGAACTGATAAAAGGCAAAGGTTAATAAACTCCTTTTGTTCACTTTATACTACTGAAAATCACTTCTTGTTCACTTGTAAAATCTGTTCATGCTTTGTCTCTAATATTACTTAAATCTATCTCAACTTCTTTCTTGCCACTGCTGTAATGTAAACCATTCTCAGCATTCCCTGAGTCATTATAGCAGTCTCATTGCCTGGGATCTTAACTTCTTCAAATTTCTTTCCAAAGAATATAAGAACCAAATATGAACCATCATAGACTCTTTTCCTCCTATACAGAACACAGAGCTCAACCTCGCTTTATTCTGAAAGGTGCTGAGGGGCACATACATTATTCAAGGACTTGCTGAGGGAATGGATAACCAATGATCATAGAAAGCAACACACTAATCATGTTCTTGGTTTTCCTTCTTCGTCTCTCGGTATGTTGCATACTTTCGTACCTTGAATGAACGGATACTTCCCTTCACACGGCTAATACTATCAGGGGTCAGCTCAGCAATCTCTTCCTCAGTGAAGTTATGCTGACGCTTTTCTTTCCCTTTCTACCTGCGTTTCAAAAATTGACGATTGCTGCATCCCACACAGCTCTTGATGCTCCTTGTGGGGTAGGGATGAAGGATAGAGGATTGAGAAATATAGATAAAAGTCAAAGCGGAAATAAGGTTTAGCCCTCTCTTTGCCGGGAGGAAAGGCCCTCCTCAACCACCTTAGGTGTGTTTACTTATACATTTGATGAGTTTCATACCATGAGGCAGAGTGCTACGTAGGAACTTATGGCTGGGATTGTGGCAGGTAAGGTTTTTCTCCGGACAGAAGCAGCTTGATTGCCTCAGAAAACTCATTCCCAGACCCATCTTGCATTGTCCCTACACGTGTCACCAAGAAAACCGGAAACATGATATGAGTTATGTGACAAATTGGAGAAAGTGAAGTGAACAAAACAGATCTTGGGCAGTGTGGACAATAGCAGTTTCAACGAAAACTATAGTACTCTGAGAAAAGAGGCCTTAGAAGATCTCAGAAAATGGAAAGATATTCCGTGCTCCTGGATAGGGAGAACCAACATTGTGAGGATGGCCATACTCCCTAAATTGTTGTACAGATTTAAAGCAGTTCCTATCCAAATACCACCGACATACCTCACAGAGCTGGAAAAGTCATTCTTAAAATTTATTTGGAACCAAAAAAAAGACCCAGAATTGCAAAGACAATTCTAGGCAACAAAGGTATGGCAGGAGGTATTACAATTCCTGACCTAAAGTTATACTACAAAGCTACGGTAATAAAATCAGCATGGTATTGGCAAAAGAATAGACCTGAAGATCAATGCAATAGACTAGAGGATGCAGAAACAAATACAAACACACTCAGCCACCTTATTTTTGACAAAGGGGCCAAACACATTTACTGGAAGAAAGATAGCCTCTTTAACAAATGGTGCTGGAAAAACTGGCTCTCTACATGCCAAAAACTAAAACTTGACCCTAGTCTATCACCATGCACGAAAATAAAGTCGAAATGGATTAAAGATCTAAATATTAAAAGTGAAACATTAAATTTCCTGGAAAAGAAAGTGGGAGGAAATCGTGAAGACATCGGAGTAGGCAAAAAGTTCATGGACAGAAATCAAATTGTATGTTTAACACTTGAAAGCATCAACAAATGGGACCTCCTCCGGTTAAAAAGTTTCTGCATGTCAAAGGAAATCACCACAGAGTGAAAAGACGACCCAGAAATTTTGAAAATATTTTAACTAACAAGTATTCAGACAAAGGTCTTCTATCTAGAATCTACAAAAAACTAAAAACCATTAGGGTTCCAAAATTCAAAGACCCAATCCAGAAATTGGCATCTGAGATGAACACACAGTTCTCAGAGAAAGAAATACAGCAAGCCTACAAATACATGAAGAAATGCTCCACATCGCTAGCCATTTATGAAATGCAAATCAAAGCAACACTCAGATACCCTCTCACCCCAGAAAGAATGGCTGTCATAAAGAAATCAACCAGCAACAAATGCTGGAGAGGCTGTGGAGAAAAAGGAAGCCTTCTCCACTGCTGGTGGGAATGCAGACTGGTGCAACCATTTTGGAAAGCAGTGTGGAGGATCCTAACAAAACTAGAATTGGAAGTTCCATTCAATCCAGCTATCCTGCTACTGGGAATTTTCCCAGAAGAACTGAAAACATCATACCATAGTGATATCTGTGTAACTATGTTTATAGCAGCCCAATTTGTAATAGCCAAATCTTGGAAACAACTAAAATGCCCATCATTTGAAGAATGGTTAAAAAAATGTGGTATTTTTATACAATGGAATATTACTCAGCTATAAAGAATAAGTTTGAAGACTTCATATATAAATGGATATATATTCATTAGTGAAATAAACCAGACCTATGTGTGTAAATATCATATAGTCTCCCTAATATAAGAACTTTAAAGAAGAAAATAAGAACTTAAGGGCATAACACAGCTGAATGTGTTATGGATTAAACAACAAAGTGACAGGAAGCAGATAAAGGAGAAAATATATCAAGAACAAAATCATGCACTTATGTACACAGGATGAATCACATATTGGTCTTTTTTTTTGCTTTTTTGAGACAGGGTCTCACTATGCAGTTCAGGCTTGCCTTGAGCTCACTTTTGTAGCACAGGCTGGTCTCAAACTTGCACTGATCCTCCTGCCTCAGCCTTCCAAGTGTTGGGATTACAGGCATGAGCCACCGCACCAGGCTCAGATATTGGTCTTAAGAACCTTCTAAAGGTTCATCATATTTATTATAGTACCATGTAACACTAAAATTATGCTTGGAATGCATGTCACTCTTGTCTTTTTGATGTGTACTGCTCCCAGTGTAAACTCAGTTACTGTTATTCTCTCTCTCAAGAGTATTAGTTGAAAATAAGAGACTTGGCCAAATATCATAGACTTGACAGGCCACAATTTTGTATTTTCTTGAATTTCCAAATATCTGTGTCAAAATTGTGTAACTGCTTATATCACATTGTATGGAACGTTATTAGAATATCAGTGATGGTCAGAAAATATCAATTCCAAGCTAAGTCAAAGATATTTGATATTCAGAAAGCCAGTGATAATAAGTTCAAGTACCTATGTTATAGAGTAATAGTATCACAAAGCTTTTCTGCTGGGGAGTTGAGAATGTAAGTTAATAGACCAAAAATTGAAGAAAAAGAAGGGCTATGAGGATAGCCAATATTTTGGCCTTAGCCCTTCAAGATCAGTAAGGACTCAGGATATAAGAGAACCTGTGCTGTGATATCCTATAACTCAGAGCTGTCTCAAATTTTCTGGTCAAGGAGATTATGGGACTTCAGAGAAAAGGGATAAATGAACTATAGTTCATCTAAGGAGATTCACCTAGAGAAAACCATTTCTCAGGCTTTCACAGAAAGCAAACTGGCCAAACAATAGCTGTGACTCGTCCCGAAGGCTGACACTGACAGCAGTTCCTCAAAGTACTATATATGGTCCAAAACTTAATCCTGAGAGGATTTAACCTTGGAAGATACAAAAAAATGGATGTTTTGTTATACAGGTCTTGCTATGACTTGCCGTTGATCACCCAGCAAAAAAAAAAGAGCTTGATTACAATGCATGAAATGCAGATTTAGATTGATGAGATGAGCTGTAGGAGGCTTTGATCAATAGCTTCCAACATTGCAAGCTTCACTGGTGGCCCACTGCCATTGCAGAACTTTGGACTGTGTATGCATCTGCTTCTTCTTAGTTCAAAGAGAAGAATTTTCTTTTCTTTTCCTTTTTTTTTCCTTAGTAATGTCAGTAGGAAGGTGGGTCATGCTCACACACAATATGCTGTTTCAACTATTAAAAAGAGAAAGGGGAAAAGAAAAAAAGTAATGTTTATTGAAAGTGTTAATGTTTAATTGTTTGATCAATCTTATTTACCTATGTCTATTAATCTAAAGTGATCTGATGATGAAAATAAATATAACCGTTGTTAAATTTAAATAATAAAAAATAAATTAAAAGAAAAACTAGAAGAGTAAAATAACTCTGTGGTACAGAACCTACCTGACAAGCACGAGGTCGTGAGTTTCATTCCCATTATCCCAAAAAGAATAAAATGTTCAATACAACTTGTCACTAGAGAGATGCGAATTAAAACAAAACTGAGATTTCATCTCACTTCAGAAATGTGTGTAATTTTTAAATCAAGCAACCAACCAGAGACAAAATCTGAATAGACAGTGAGAAAAAATAAGTAATATCTACTGTTGTTAGCAGTGTAGACTGGTACAACTAATAAAGAACTCAATGTGGAGATTTCTCCAGAAATCAAGACTGCACTGGGGAGGCAGCTCAGTGGCCTAGGTGCTTGCCTGGCAAGTATAAAGATCCTGGTTCAATCCCTTGCACCATATGCTGTGCAAGCCCCAGAACTGGGTGTGGTGATGCACAACTGTAATCCCAGTGCTGGGGAGGCTGGGACAGGAGGATGACTATAAGTTCAAACTGTATATACAGACCTTGTACCAAATAAATAAACAAATAAAATATTTAAAACATTAATTAAGAAACCAAGAAAGAAGCTACATTCAATCCAGCTATTTCTCTACTTGACATGTTTCGAAAGAATTGAGAGCATAACCACAGTGATATATTTACATGTATATTTATAGTAGCACATTTTGTAGTAGCAAAATGTTGAAAAAAAATCTCCTCCTCCAACAATGAGCAATGCAGATGTGTTTTTTATATGGTGGAGCATTACTTTGCCATAAAGAAGGATAAATCTGAGAAATTTCTGAGTAAATGAATGCAGCTTAATACCATACTTTTAACTAAGACAAAAAGACGCAAATTTTTAAAATTCACATTGTTTCTCTGGTGTGAGAAGCCAAAAGGGTAAATAAGGACCAAAATGAAAAATAGATATTTTGAAGCAGAAAGAAAATGCAAATGGATAAAAGGAGGGGTGAGAGGAAAAAGAAACAAGGTATAAGAACAAAAGGAGAATACAGAGAATAAATTTTAAAAAGACTTCTAAACAGGGAGACAAAAGGGGTGATAGGTGTGAGACACAGGAACAAAATGAAATAAGATATATCATGTACAGGTACAAATTCCTATAATCAATTTGATCACTATGTGTCTCTAACTGTAGCAATAAAATTAATAGTAACACTTAAAAGGTACAAACAGAGGAGATGGTGTTACTGTTGCAAGCAAACTACAAAGATTGTCATCAAAATATTAATAAGAAAATAGTTCAAGGGACTTGCTATTGACTTAGATACAAGCCATGTTAAAGATGAAAGAAAGAAAGAAAGAAAGAAAGAAAGAAAGAAAGAAAGAAAGAAAGAAAGAAAGAAAGAAAGAAAGAACTCATTTTAATTTCTTCAGAAAATACACAGATCAGGGGTAATATTATCTACTAAATTATTCTGCAGGAAAAAGTTTGTAGAATATGAAGATAAACGCTAGAAACAAATCAGCTTTACATCAAGGGATTTATTGTTAAAACTCAAGTGAATACATTTTCGAAGAGCTATATCAATGTAACAATTATGAGAATTTTGGATAGCACAATACATGTTAAATTATTAATATGCTCTGCGACTCAATGTGTTACCTTTCTCAAATAATACATTTACATCTTAATGAGATTTTACTAATAACTAGAACCCACATAAATTGCTAAAACTTATCATACCAGTCAAATGATAGATTATGAGGCTTAATGTTGGGATGAGAAATCATCATTTTAAATATGTACAAGTTCTACCACTCAACTAGAACATAAGTTGAATTATTACTTATTGAAATAGTACACTTATTATTTCCTGAGATCTTTACTTCTACACTCAAATTTTCAGAAAGAAAACTTGAAAAGGGAAAATTTTCGACTTATAGAAGATTTCCCTAATAATACATTTTAAAAATTTGAGAACCGCGCAGTGTTTAATCTGGATCTGATTGCATTTACTCAATAAAGTTAATAAGATTGTATTTATGAATTAAGCAGCTAATGGGGTGGGAAGATAGCTCAGGGGCACAAGTGCGTGCCTTGCAATTGTAAGCTCCTGAGTTAGATCCCAAGTTCCGCAATAAATAAATAAATTA
This sequence comes from Myocastor coypus, assembly GCA_004027025.1. NCBI lineage: Eukaryota > Metazoa > Chordata > Mammalia > Rodentia > Myocastoridae > Myocastor > Myocastor coypus. The sequence goes on from PVJA010032142.1 coordinate 8,563, forward strand.
ATAAATTAATTAATTAATAGTAAAGTAGCTGAGTAGTAAGCTTTTTCTCCATATAATTTTCATTTTGTTTCAAAACAAGAAAAATAATAAATATAATACAGAATTTCAAAACAAATGGTTTGGAATTAACTGGTTATTACATTACCTAAGGTTATCATCAAAGCAGTAACTCAAATTACCAGATATAGGAATAGAAATTGAACAAATATTAAACATTAAGTGTGTCTTTCAATAAAGCAATACAAATCAGTTGTCCAATTATCTTGGCTCTCCTGTGTACATATATTCCCCTTCCTTCTCTCCTTTCCCCGTGCCAGTTTTCTTCTCTTTTGAGCAGTTTCCTTACCTTTCACAATATCTATTGTGCGTTTTGGATCTTAGCCACTTTTTCAGTCTCTCACACTACAGAGACACTGTACTCATACGTGAAATCAACTAGCTACTCATGGGCAAGCATCGAATTATCTCTCTAGAGAGGCTAAACTTCACTCTGTCTCAAAATAAAATAGCTGTTTTTTTCTTTTCTTTTCCTTTCTTATTTTTCTTGTTTCCTGTCACATGGAGTATTGTTTTTCATTCTTCAACTTTCAATCTTTCAATGTCTCTGAGATAAATTTGTTTCTTATATGTTGTCTATCGTCTATCATTAAATATTGTTTCTTGAACTATTCCACTAATCTGTTTCTTTTTATTGGTGAATTGAAAACCAATTATATTCACAGCTGAAAGTGATAGATATTGACTTATCCTTCTGCTGTATTACTGTAGTTGGTTCCTTTTCTTTCTCCTCTGTTTATTAAATACTTTTGTTTGGTCAATTCATTTTGCTGGTATTCTTAGGATTGTAGTCTATTTTCTTTTTTTATTTTCTTTGTATTTTAGACAGAGTCTATGAGCTCTACAGGATCTCATTAGGTAGACGGGACTCACAGTGATTCTCTTGTTTTCAGACTCCCCAGTACTAGAATTACAGATATGCACCACCATGCCCAGTATCAACTGCCTTCTTAGAGTGCCCCAGAGGTGGGGCTGGAACAGCAGGCCCAGAGATCAAACCCCGAGACTCTGAGTCTGCCTAAGCAGGCGTTTTAATCCACTGAGCTATTTGGTTGACCCTTGTAGCCTTCGTTAACTCTTTCTACAATGTGCTTCAGAACATTTTGGAGGACTGGTAGTGGTCATAAATTTCTTCAAGTGTTCTTCGTCATGGAAGTATGTTACTTCTTCATTAAATGTAATAGTTCTGTAGGATGCATCAATCTGGGTTAAAAGTTGTTTTCTTTCAGCATAAACTTGTCTTAATTGGCTGATTTGTGTTGAGAAATTTGCTGTGATTTGATAATCTGTTGCTTTAATCTAATGATTTTTTTTTTCTTCAAGTATCAGGGATTGAACTCAGGACCTTATGTTTGCCAGGCAGGCACTTATTCTACTGAGCTAACTCCCCAGTCCCTAACAACTTTTAATACTATGCTGTTATGTTTAATTTCTGGAATCTTGCTTATTAAATATCTGTAAACAGATTTATTTCAGTTATAGATACTGAGTCCTATATGGCTCTTTTATCTGTATGTCTTAGATTCTTTTCCAATTCTTGGGAATTATTTTGCTATTCCACAAAAAGATCTTTTTGTGCCTTTATTGTTAACTCTTGTGTTTTGCTTTAACACCTATCAGTCTCATACTTTTCTTTGCATCATTTTATTGCTGTTAATTATTCTCTTTCCTTGTTAAAGAGAACTTTCTTTTCATGATCACCAGCTGCAATCCTACCTTCAACATCTAACAACTTATCTTCAATTACATTAAAGCAGTTTTGCCAGCTCAATGGAATTTTTAACCTCACTGATATCATAAATCATCTTTTAGTTGAACAGAATTGGAATTAGAAAGACAATTAGATATGATCCCTCTATTACATAAACATAAACTTTATTGGACACAACTACATCAGTTATATGCTCTGTAATACTCCATTCTCAAGCTTAATGGTTGAAAGTAAGCCATTGTTTTATTAGTGCCCAGGTCATCTGGGAACTTTTGTTGACACTGGACAGTTCCTCTGCTTATTTAAGCTGGGCACTGTGAGGCATCTCGCCTATCTCACAGGTAGGCTCACAAAAGTTTGCCTGGTCAAATAGCAATTCCTTGACTTTACTCTTAGCTTATTAGGAATAAATCTAGACAACTGCTTGAAAGACGTAAGATGGCTTCTGACAAATTTATTATATATTTTGTTCCTTAATTTTGAAATCGTGGCGTATGGTAGTACATATTAATATGTCTAATACAGCAAATAAAGTCAATAAGATGGGCCAGGAAGATAGCTCCAAATGCCTGCCTGGCCAGTGCAAGGTTGAGAGTTCGAATGCTTATCCCGCCAAAAATAATAAATAAATTAAAAATAAATTCAATGAGACTTTGAAGCTTATCTCCTAAGAGAGGACAGTCATGTTACATATGACAGATCTTGTGACTGAGCACTATTAGCAAAATGCCTTCATTTGAATTCTATCTAAATAAAGTGAGTTTTCATATTATCTCATGACTTTGCAGTAGGGCACTGAAAAATATTTATGTAGGTAAATTATGCAAAGTAGTTTTACAAAATTTTAATAGATCTTTTTTTCTAGGTGATCAAGTAGCTCTACAAAATCATATAAACTGTTTAAGTTTTCTTTTTAAATTATCAAATAGCTTCAAATTTGAAGAAGGCATTCTAGGATAGATCATTGGTATAGACTGTATGAGCTTACATGACAAAAGAAAATCTTTCCAAAAATAAATAATTTACTTTAAAAATATAAAAAAAGGCATACAAAGTTTGCATAGTATCTAGACAAGGTAACTGACAAATGACATAGCAACAAATTTATGCTATTATATGAAGATCCTTTTTCTAATTAGTAATGTAATACATAAATTGAAAATGGAGAAATACAAACGACATGAAAATATCTTTTTTATTGTTTTTTTTTTTTTTTTTTTTTTTTTTTTTTTTTTTTTTTTTTTTTTTTTTTTTGGTACCAGGGATGGAACTTGAGCCCTTGTCCTTGCCAGGGAAGCATTTATATTGTTGAGCTATATTCTTGACTCACATTAAAAGATTTTAAATTTAATTTTATAAAAATTAAACAAGTTTACCAAGGAATCATACAAGATATATAGTCAAATTAGTTTTACTGGATAATTTTATTTAAAAATAACTTATTAATAATTAATTAATTAATTATTATAGATATTCTATTAATATATCAATATATTAATTAATATAGATATTCTATTTTTTTATAAATTTGAACCATGTATGTACTTAATAGACAAGTGCTCTACCACTGAACTACATTTTCAGCCTTACTTGCATAGTTTTGAACACTCCTTAATGAAAAATTTCTGAATGTACCAAATTCCTATGATGTGTATAGCAAAGAATGTGTTGAGTGAGTGTTTTCTCTTGTAGGTAAAATGATGTAAAGTAATGTTCTCTTGGCCTTTTGCTCCTTTCAAGTATTTCCTTTGCCATAAAAAGCAAGAATGTAGACTATGATAATTCTAAGTATCTGTTCATACTGTTGCATGCAACTCTCCTGATAATGAAGTTCTTCATAGACCTAGTCTATATCATTTTTATGAATTCTGTTAATCCATTCTGAATTAGAATTTTTGCAGTATAGGAATCTGAATCTCTGTCAGTTAGGAAAACTAAAAAAGTGTTCAATAATTTTTTAATGATATTGATTTCTAAGGATCAATTAAAAAAAATATATAAAACATGTGAAATTTATGTTTATATATTATCATTTTCTGTTTAATTTTAATATCTGATTGGTAATTACATAAAATAATTGATATTTTGTTTAAAATAAAATTTTTATATTTAGCATCTAGTTTTTTAGATTGCTTTTGATAATATCTTCCTTTGCCAGAGTTGAGAGGTCACAATTATGTTCTTCCTGTTATGACAGAGATAGCTTTTAAGAAGTGATGCTACATGAATTTTTATTAATCTGAATAATAAAAACAGTGGCATGGCAGAAAATAGAGAGCTGAAATATTAAATAAAAGATGAAATGGTAATAAATGAAGCTTCAAAACTTGGTGCCAGTGGGTCATGGTGCGCAGGCTTCCATCCTGACGGTAGCTGTCTGCCCTCCTGGCACCTTTTCTCTTCTGCTCCTGTAGCTGTCTTATGTGGCAACGTGGTAGGCTGCACGTTGCCATAAAGCTTTCGTGCTCAGGCTCAGGCCAATGCATATCCCAGCTTCTCTTCTCTTTGAAGACTATTCCAAGTAACAGGTATTCCCATTTATCTCCGATTTCTCAACAATGTGCATTTGGAACAAATCATGCATTACCTTAAATTAGCAAAGTGTCTCATTTTATTTGATACTTACATAGAGATGGCATATGTGCAGAGTGTTCTTTTGACCAGTTCAGTGTTTAAATATCTCCTTCCAGAATGCAGAAAGAAGGAAGTAAATTTGGAGGGTTTTATATATATATATATATATATATATATATATATATATATATATATACATCAAGGTCAAAGTCATTAGGAATAAAACTATTGATTTTATGAAAGGTTTCCTTTTATGTAACATTTTTCCAGCATAGACTTCTGTGACACAAGCTAGTTTATAGTTCATCTTCTTCCAAGGCATTTTTGAAAATAAAGCCAATATATAATTAAATGTTGGGCCCTTTGAGTAAAAAGATAAATTTTCACTTTTTAAATTAATTAATAAGTGAATTGTGACCTATTTGTACTTTGAAATATGCAGAAGAAAATAAACCTGGGCTATGCTCTTACGTTTCACAACTTAAATTATAATTTCTTTACATATTAGAAAAATATGTTACTTATATCAGAAAGGAGATTTTAAACTTTTAGAAAATAAGACTAATGACAAACATAAAATGGACTACCAAATTATTTTAGAAGCCTAACTTAATATTTATAGTGTTATAGTCTTCTATGTAAAACAAAACAGGATACTTCATTTTATTATGTTCATGATTCTAAAAATGACTGTAATGTGTTTTATTTCACTTAGAATGAACTAGAAATTACAGCACTTATTTACAATTTTTACAGTTATATTCACACATAAAACTCACAGTACACATAGCACTTTTCAACAAATAATGACTATTCATTGGTAAATAATAATTTTAATTGTTTGGGAGGAAGATTACAGGAGAATCAGCAAGATCTGAAGTTAGTTCAGGCAAGCATGAATAGCCTACAATTTCAGAAAGAGCTTGCATAATGATGAAGGAGCACAGATGTGAGTTTCTCCAGCTTGGAAGTCAGTCATGCAGAGACAAAGACAATTGACAGTCTTAGGCAGACGTACCTTACACTCAGGAAACAAAGTTGTTCTGGAGTCATGATGTTGGAATAAAAAAATGTATATTGGAATAAAAATGTGTTTTTATTGAGAAAAAAACAATAGAAGAAGAGGAAATCTGACCCAAAACAAAAATTAAAAATTAAAAAAAAATTAACATTAAGAACTTCATCTCTCTGGCTCAGTGGTCTAAAGCACTTGCTTAGGCAAGCTTAGACAATCACAAGGACTGCAGTTCAGTCTCAGGCACCACAAGCTGCACCAGCCCCACACCCAGAGCAAGATGAGCTGGCCATAATAATACTCAAAATAAAAGAACTTCATCTCTTATCTGCACTTAGGATAACAATAAGCAAAAATACATGTGATTACAAATCTACATTTGGATGTATGTCAAATTTCTTATGGGCATTTATAGTCTGTAAGTATAGTAAGAAAAAAAAAAATTCCTGACCTCTCTATGAGCTACAATTTTCTTTTTCTTTTTTTTCTTTTTTTTTTTTTTTTTTTTTTTTTTTTTTTGTCTTTTTGAGATAGGGTCTCGCTGTGCAGTTCAGGCTGGCCTTGAGCTCACTTTTGTAGCCCAGGCTGGTCTCGAACTCGCACCGATCCTCCTGCCTCAGCCTCCCGAGTGCTGGGATTATAGGCATGCGCCACCACGCCCAGCGAGCTACAATTTTCATAATAGAGAAGGTTTCAAAACCATGGCTTTCCTTTCCATGCAAAATAATTTATTTTTATAATTTATTAATATCCATAAAATGTACAGTATAATAGATCAAATTTCCTATGGCATTGTGGCTGGTGCAGCTAAATGAAAACATAATTTTAGAAATGTCTCGTATCAATTATGTTTTCTAAATATTAGTCTTGTTTAATTTTAGTGTTGTTTACATGTACTAAAATAATGTTTAAATCTTTAATCCATTTTGACTTTAGTTCAGAGCATCATGATAGACCTGGGCCAAGTTTTAATTTCCGGTATGTAGAGAGCCAGTTTTTCTAGCGCCATTTGTTAAAGAGACTGCCTTTCTTCCAGTAAGCATGTTTGGCCACTTTGTCGAAGATCACGTGGTTGAATGCTTGTAGTTCTCATGGTTTGTGTGCAGGTGTCCCGCAAAGCTTCACGCAGTCATGGGGAAGCTTCTGGAACTTGTAAGTGATTATTGTGAAAATGGGTGCTGTGCCTCCCCTGGAGCAGGTGATTCGCATTTCAATGTAAGGGAGGAAGAGAAGTTAGCTGGTGAGCTACTGCTAGCTCTGTCCCAGTTGGTTCTTGCTCTTAGCTGTCCCCATGAGAGGTTCTTTTGTCCCTATGCCTCTCTGCCTTGGAACCAGTTGAATATGGACTGAAACCTCCAGTAACTGTGAGCTAAATAAACCTTTCCTTCGCTCATTTTGAGTGTTGGGCATTTGTCTACGCAACAAGAGAAGAGTAACTAAAATAGTAGTAAACATACTTTTTAGACAGTGATGCATCAACTAACGTTAGAAAAGAAAACATCCTTTCATTTGGAGAAAAGTATTACAGTAAGATGATCTTAAAAGTATAAAAAATTGGTATTGTCAGAATGAATCAATAATTTAATCCTTATATTACACACTTCTGAAAACAAAATAATGGACCTAAATGTGTTCCCCTTTTTTTTCTGTATTCTCTTACTTAATGTTATACAGGGCTGTGGTTAATTTTAGTCAGGGAAAAATATGATATATATATTTTTAAATAGCATAATATATTTCTGAAAAGAATGGACAGAAGTTGATACAGGATCAGTCAACTCATTTTTATCTGTATGTGTGTTACAAAAGCAGCTGCACATATGACACATATATGCTAATCGCTAATAGTGAGTACTAAAAAAAACTTACAGAAACAAGTAAAAATCTGTTTAGAACTTTGAATGCAGTGTCAGGCAATGTATTCAGTGTAAATTATAATAAATTCTCAGAAACGAAGATAACTCCCGTAGAACTGAGAAAATAGAACACAGCATTCAGATAAATGAGCAAATAAATTGGAAAAAGAAATGAGGGAAATTACCACTAAGTGAAAAAAATCATTTGACATTGTGTTTACTACTTTATACTGTATTTATTCGTTTTTATGCACAAGTAATTTAAGCCTAATTTAAATACATATAAAGAAATATAAATAAATAAACCCCATGACACTCTGGTAAAATTTGAATTTTGTTTGAACAATATAATACATATATATATATATATATATATATATATATATATATATATATTTGTTTCAATCTCAAGTTAGATAATGTATTTTGAAATAATTTTCAAAATGCTAGATATGTGCTCTTATCATTAAAAAATGGTCTACAGATATCACTACATACCAGAAATACCACAGGGCAGGCTGACATATTCTGCTTGTAAATACATTTATATGATGCTTTTTTAATACACTTTTAAAATGAACTTTAATTAGCATAAATCAACAATAAACAGTAAATTTGCCATATGCTGACTGGGAGTCTCAATATATTGTTTTGTTACTTTGAGTACCATATTTTTGTCACTAACACAAATGTGTGTGTGTGTGTGTGTGTGTGTGTGTGTGTGTATCTGTGTGTGTGTCTCTGTGAGTGTGAATCTGTATAAAATACAAGAATGTTTTGATAAACTAAATAATTTAGTTTGTATCACATCGGGACAAGATTGGTTTTTTTTTTTTTTTTTTTTTTTTTTTTTTTTTTTTTTTTTTTTTTTTTTTTTTTTTTTTTTTTTTTTTTTTTTTTTTTGCTTTGCTTTAGTTTATTTTCCCAAATTTTCTCCGTCATGGGTCTTTCCTCTTGTCCTCTCCTTACACCGACTGTGGTGCTCTCCAGATACATGCATCTCTGAGCACAAATCTGCTATGCTTTGCTTCTGTCCAGGAAGCAGTTTTTGGCACCTATCCACTCTATTTAACTCTTTAAGGATGAACATCAGTACTTATGAAAAGAGAAAACAGGAGCCCGGCAGGATGGCTCAGTGGTCTAAAGCACCTGCAGGGGGCTGCAGGGACCACGGTTCGATCCCCGGCACCACATGCTGCGCCAGCCCTGCCCTCAGGGCAGGCTGAGCCAGCCATAAAAGTAAATAAATAAACAAACAAAAGTTCTGAAACAAGAAAAAATAAATAAATAAAATTTAAAAAAATAAAAAAAAAATTCTTAAAAAACAAACAAAAAAAATCTTCAAAAAAAAGAAAAGAGAAAACAATGCTGCCACAGAAGCTATTTCACATTAAGTGAATCTCTTTTTCTGTATCTCGGTGTCTCTGTCTCTGTCTCTGTCTCTGTCTCTGTCTCTCTGTCTCTGTCTCTGTCTCTCTGTCTCTCTGTCTCTCTCTCTCTCTCTCTTCTTCTCTGTCTCCTCCCAAGTAAAATTATAGGATACAGCTAGTTGCAGTTTCGTCAGTATTTGCAGGGACATTAAGTTCTCTTTATAAAATAAGTGAGCAGAAATAACACCGCACATAACACCCTTAGCCAGAGTTTACAGATGACACATTTCAAAACGCTAACCTATCGTAGAACGCATATAGTGAGCGAAAATTTTTACTAAGTACTGAAATTACAAGCTCAAAAAGAAATAATACTTATTAGGAAATACACTAATGTAAAAAAATGTTCTGAAACTTCAGAAACTGTCTCTTAGATTTTCTATTATCTTTTTTATAATCAAGATATATGGCATTTTGGGTTTAAAACATATTTCCTACGAAAATCCTAGTAATAAATAATTTAAAGCCAGGATTTATAGGTATTTTCTAGGGTTGATTCATCCAACATACAAGTTATGAGTCACATGTCAGGAGGTTTACTCAAACATATGAAGATACATAATTGAAAAATAATCCTTTAATCACATTTGCCCCATTTTTGGTTCTCAGTGCTTAGGCATGGTTACTTTACTCAATTGGATATAAAGAATATTTTCATCACTGCAAAATTTTCACAGCTAATGCTTATGTAGAAATTATCTAGTATTATATTTATAATATTTTCTATGTCTTTAATCTGTGTATATTAAGACCAAAAATCTAAAGGAATTTGAGGTTCATTTCCTTTGTTACTATAATTTTGAGAAGTAGTATTTGCCTGGTGTAAGCAGGTAGTGTCTACCTCTTCAAAAACTCAATTGTTTGTTTTACGAAATGTGACAAGATCTAGACTTTGAGGCAAGTAAGAATGAGTGGTGGCTGGGACTCAAAGGTACCGCAGCTTCTATTCATCTCCATTTTGCTACATGGACTTGGACAACTCTATCTATTCACCTTGATTTTGTAATATCATCAAAATGCCTACATTACTGAAAATATTTTTTATCTCTTTGTACCAAAATTTATTAACATATTTAATATTACAAGTTTATTTTTCTAAGGTATGTATATCAAGAGCTATGATAACTGACAACTTTTTTTTAATTTTTTATTATTTATTTATTTATTTATTTATTTATTTATTTATTTGTATTTTTGAGACAGGGTCTCGTTATGCAGTTCAGGCTGGCCTTGAGCTCACTTTTGTAGCCAAGGCTGGTCTTGAACTCGCACCAATCCTCCTGCCTCAGCCTCCCGAGTGCTGGGATTACAGGCGTGCACCACCACGCCCGGCTTGATAACTGACAACTTTTTAAGAAGTTTTACTTTTTATATGATTTTCAGTATAATACAAAAATAATCACTATTTTACATATATCTAAAATATATCTTGCTATTTGATCTGAAGCTTTTCCTCCTACTTGTTATGTAGATACATCTTTCTATGTTGTAAGCAAGGTAACTCTGTATTCCTAAACAGTATAGTTTAGTTTTTTTTTTTTTTTGTCTTTTTGAGACAGGGTCTCGCTATGCAGTTGAGGCTGGCCTTGAGCTCACTTTTGTAGCCCAGGTTGGTCTCGAACTCACACCAATCCTCCTGCCTCAGCCTCCCAAGTGCTGGGATTACAGGCGTGAGCCACCACGCCCGGCTTAGTTTAGTTTTTTTATATATTTTTATTATTAATTTAACTTGAAACTGCTTTCTTTCAACAAAAGTATGACGAACTTGGTAGTTTGGAAATAAAAGAAATAAACAAAGGCAGAGCTGAGGTAAAAATTGATAATCATTTACAATTTCAGAGACAGAAGAGGCTTCCAGGGTAGGCTGCCAAGATTTCCAACATAGGATACCTTATTTACTTACCATACAGTGACGCCAATTTACTTGAACATTTAGGTCTCAGTTTCATCACTTATTCAGTACAATGAGATATGAACACTGCAGAATTGTGAGATGAAGTGATTATTTGTGTAAATGCTGAAATGTGCTTACCATACTGTAAGTATTGAATAATCATAAACTTTTATCCTGTCATTTAAAAAGCTTAGTAAGCAGAGGCTGACCTTCCTAGGAACAAAATGCTAATTTTTATCTCTTGTCTGTGGTTACCTTTGCGAGTTCAAAGAAGGAATTTAAGGTCATCATTCTTTATTTATTTTCTCCCTGTTTGTATTACTTATAAGTCATGATGGAGCCATTGCTCTTGAATGTATTTAGCAAGTTTTAGATGAAATCCCAAAATGTTGAAATCTCCATGTAAATCTTAGATAACAAAGTGATTTTTTTCTTGTTTTTATTTTATAGATAAGTTATAGTAATTATATACATGTAATATCACACATAATTATATATATATACATGCAACATGTACACATAAAATTATATATGAATGCAATGTTTACACTTATAAATATATACACAGGTAACACATACACATATATATAATATATTAACAATTAATATGCGTGGGTAATGATATGCAAATAACTAAATACATGTAACATAAAATAGTAAGACACAGAATTTAATAATTATATATAAATTGTATATTTATATATTATGTAAATGACAAACTATAATACTGATGTACATATAGAACAGTTGGATTTTTAATCTTTATGAGATAATGTAAGATTAAATTTATATATACATGATTACCATAGATAAAACACATGAAATTATGAGTGTGAAAATAGACATAATTATATGATTCTGCTCATATATGTCATATATATGTCTTCTTCACTGCACATTAAACACACAAATTAATCTGTAAATTCTAACCAATAATGTTTTGTTTGTCATAATGACTATACTCTTTGTGGACAAAGTGAAGGGAAGGAAAGTTTTATCATTTTAAGATTGTTTTGTGTTACTATAGTTTCTTCTAAAAAAGTACAAGCAGGGCATCTGAGGACTAAATATCTGTAAAAAAGAAAAGGCTCAATCTCCACAATTTCAATAAAAGCTACAATAAAAGAGACCTAGGCTTTATGCACCATTCTGTTGGCATGTCTAGTCTCATCAAGAAACAAAAGACAGATGCATCTCATCCTTTTCCTTAGGAAGTAGAATAATTGCAAGCCTGAGCGTGTTTCCTTAGTGAGAGAGAAAAGATAAAACCTACTTTTGATTCAGCAAGGATTTTGCAGAGAAAAAATTTCAAAATTGCTACAGTTCAGAAAACAAAATTTTAAGATATTTTTGAAATTATTTTAGCAAGATATTGAGAATGAATTTTCCCAGCTCACAGTACCAAAAATGTAATGCACCAAGGAGTATTAAATAAAAGATGAATATATGACATGGAATTGTTCTAAATGAATAAGTCGAAAATACAAAAAAGTGAGTAGAGGCCAGAAACAAATGCTTGTCCTGAGGAATGAAGGGATCTGGGCTAGCATTTGCCTAGACAATAGCTGCAAAGTCATAGGGCTGTGTTATCTGGCATTAGCATGACATTCATGTACAGAAGAATTGAGACAGAACCTGGAACCCCGAGGTGAGAGGTCAGTGTAGAAAATTACTCATACAGAGAGAGAGAGAGAGAGAGAGAGAGAGAGAGAGAGAGAGAGAGAGTTCTCACTTGTGACTCTTCCCATAAAAGCTAGGATTCTTTGACTTGCTCAGTTAATTTAAATGTAGAAGAAACTAGAGGGCAGTAAGGATACTTAGTTTTTTTGCTGGATCTTTGCTCTTGGATTACCAGAAAATAGCTTTCTCTTTATTATGAAGTGTTCATGGGGCTTTATAACTATCAAGATTTATCTATAGTCTGTGAAATATATATGAAGATTCTGTCATTTGCCTAATTATAAGTAAAACAATGATGAAAACTATTATTATATGTCATGATATTCGACTATTATACAGATATTTGATGTATGCCTTCTTTTGGAAATTTTGGTTTGATTAAAATACAGCCTTTGGTTGATAGAAGTGCAACGAATATATTGTCCCAAGTCACACACTTAATTAGAAACCATCTCAAGGAAATTTGGAAATTATGTATTTATTCACATTGCTTGCATGAGTTAGAAAGTTTCAGCTAGAATAAAAGTTTCCTTGATGTCATTAGTTTGGGGGATATTAATACATTGAGTACTGTAACTCTTGAATAATAGAGTAGTTCATTTGATTTTTGCATTTTGAGAAAATGATTTATGCATGTCCTTGTGCTAGATAGCGCTAAGCATTGGTCCTTCATTAGTGGTTCCCACTGAAAGTTATGTTTATATTCAAAAATTCTGCCCTGGGATGGATTGTATTGTGTGAGAATAATTACAAGGGGAAAGTGGAGAGCCACTGCTGAAAATGTATTAGAAATTAGCTGCTTGATGTGCTTTCCTATTTCCATAGTATGTGTTTGGCTAATTATCCTAGGGGATCTTCTGGACTCTGACTATTAAGCAGATAATTTTTTAACATTAAAAAATATTTATTTTCAACTGGATAATTATTTAGAGAATGAAAACTGAAGAGAATATTTCTCAACAAAATTAAGGTCACTTGAGTATTATTTGTTAATTTGGTCAGTCCATTAAGACTGCAAATCTACTTTATTACCTTAAAATATGAATAGAAGTTATAAATCTAAAGATTATGTTGTCCCCATGCTAAAATTCTTTTTCCAGCAGACAAATCTTAGAATAAACTTTACTATTTTAAATATGCCAATTAGTACAAAAAGGCTTCATGAAATTCTTAGGTAAGCTCATCTAGGATAGATTGATTGAAGCAACAAAACTTAACAGTATTTGCATATCTGACATCTAAAAATGTATAACACATCTCTGTAGTATTGTCCAGTTATGGACACCATTGTCAAAAAACTGATGGATTAGTGTTCTTCCAGTGATGTACAAAGAAGCTACTGGGTGCCCTTACCTCTCTTGAACATCTTTTAGGTATGCGGAGCACATTCAATGTAATACTTTTCTGCAAATCTGTTAAAAGAGGAAGAAAATGTTATAAGATTATCTTTTGAGAAAGAGAACTGTGCACAGTGAATATTTACAGTCATATCAAAAATAGAAAAACTTGCTATCTTTGATGTGTGTGTGCATATGTGTATTGTGTGTGTGTGTGCATATGTGTGTCTTTTTGATCAAAATATAAGTTTGGAATAGTAATAGTGCATGTGTTGAACACTAATATTGGAAAGAGAAATCTTCAGACCTGGGAAGATAGCTCAATGGTCTAATCTCTTGCTAGGCAAAGCACAAGGACCTGGCTTCTTTTATGTTGTGCTGGCCCCAGAACCCAAGGTATGCCAAGTTGGCCAAAAAAAGCCTGGCATGGTGATATATACCAGTAATTCCAGCACTGGGGAGGCGAAGACAGAAGGATCTCTGGGATTCTGAGCTGTGTAGCAAGACCCTGTGCCCCATAAATAAATAAATAAATAAATAAATAAATAAATAAATAAACCAACCAACCAACAAACAAACAAATAAATAAAAGATTTAAAGCATAAAGAAAGAAACCTTCAGAAGTTACATTTGAAATGTGAACACTACAGTCTACACATAGGTCAAAAAGAGTCAGTTATTATATTATTGTTACATAATTTCATTAAGCACTTCCTTTCTTCTTCCAAAAACATGTTTCATGTAGTCTTCAATAATATAAATACAATAGGACTTTACTTATTCATGATTGGAAATAAAACAGGTGAAAAATAACTTTTCATGTCAATAAAAAATAACTGAACAAACATAAATATAGGTGCAGTGTATATAAATCAATAATCAGTACGTAACACATGGTCAGAAGTCACCACATAGGAGTTAGATTTTTAAACACAAATTTGTTCTTGGATTTATTAGCAACAAGGCATAAAAATGAATCACCAGTTATGTTCCAATATTCCCAAAAATGTACTCAAACTTACGGTTTGTACCCAGATGTTCCCCAAAAACTTCATGTGTTCATCAGTGTGGCTATGATGAAATAACTGGACCAAAGAGGCATGATAGTGAACACTGGATTAGTCCTCCCTGGGTTGATAGTGCATGTAAAGTGGGTGGTGAACCTTGGTAGGTGAGAGCTGGATCACTGGAGGTGTGGCCTAGAAGGGTCTTCATACCCACTCTTTTGATAACTCTCTCTGTCTTTGTCTCCCTCTTTATGCTTCTCTCTATATATCTCTATCTTTGTCTCTGTCTCTGCCTCTGGTCTCTCTGTCTCTGTCTAACTGTTTCTCTGTCTCTCTGTCTTTCTCTCTCTGTCTTTGTCTCTGTCTCTGGCTAACTCTATTTCTGTGTCTCTGTCTCTGTCTCTCTCTCTCTCTCTCTCTCTCTCTCTCTCTCTCTCTCTTCTCTCTGTCCCTCTCTTGTTTTTCTGCCTGCCATGCTATGAAACAGACCTTACAATGAACTTGAAATGAATGGAACCATACATTTCAAAAATCAACTAATCCCTAGGCTAAGGAGACTAAAAATGGAAATCAATGGAGACAAATTTTTCTAAACAAGAAAATATCTGAGTGTCAAGCTTCCGGGCCACATATTATATCCACATTGGTTATATTTTAGTAATTTTATTTTATATGATATACATGAGGTTAGTAAAATATATTTGTAGTTTATGATTTACCTTCTTTGTATAATTGCCTTTAATGACAGTAAGTAGACAAAGGATAAAGTGCAAAATTCTATTTTAATGAAGTAAATATTCAAAATCATGGACATAGAAAATGGACAGATGATAGGCAAGCAGACAGACAGACAGAGTCCTTAATTTGATGGTAAAAGATTGAGAAATGTGATTTATCTTTAATCTATTGTTATTATAATGGTTCTCCAAACATTTAGTATACTTAAGCACCTAGAAAATTAGACCTACCTAGTGATAAAGATATTAGAGTTTTAATGATGGCACATTTGTCAAAAAACTATCAACCCATAAATAAGAAGCACAAAAACAAATACAATACAAGAAGATAGCCATGAGGGGCTGGGGAGATAGCCCAGCAGAATAAGTGTTTTCCTGGCATGTGCAAGGGCCAAGAGAAGAAGAAGAAGAAGAAGAAGAAGAAGAAGAAGAAGAAGAAGAAGAAGAAGAAGAAGAAGAAGAAGAAGAAGAAGAAGAAGAAGAAGAAGAAGA